>JAYJME010000514.1:0-22228 GCA_036873775.1 Costaria costata | reverse complement strand
CCCCCGCCCCCCCTCTCCTACGCCCCGTCTCCACCCCCCCAGCATCCACGCCCCGCGCGAACACCGCGACGCTCCGTCCCCGGCTCCGTCCGACCAGGCGGGGCATCGACTTCTCCCTCGTGCGTGACTTCTCGCCCTGGCTGGCGATCTACGTCCCGATACCCCTCGGCCTCCTGAACGGGGCCTGGTCGCTCCACTGCGCCTGTTGCGGGTACCTCAAGCACCAGGGCTCCGGCTTGAGCACCACACGCGCGGGCTACTGCGGCACCGCATGGGGGTGCTCTGGTCCCTCGTGCGCGCTCAACCTAGGTCTCGACCTCGGGCTGATGATAACGGCGACGCTCGCGGCGCTGCCTGCTGGGGCGTCGGCTAAGGGGTGCGGGTACGACTGCTACGTGCTTCTATGCTTCCCGTGCGCGCCTATCGGAGGGGATGGCATGGCCGTGGCCATGGTGCTGGCGACGTTGGGGTTGGCGTCAGCGGCCGCCCGGAAGATATGGTCGATGACGTTTGCGGTGCGGGAGGGGGGGGGCGTGGAGGGTTTTTTACCTTGGTAGGAAGGGGTTTTGCGAGGGTGGGGTGGTGCGGAGGGGTATTTACCTTGGTAGAAAGGGTTTTACGAGGTGGGGGAGGGGGCGCGCGGAGGGTTTTCATCTTGGTAGGAAATGGGGTTTTACCTTGGTACATATAAAGGGGGCAGGCGTGGGAAATGTTTTGTCATGGTGGACGGAAATTGCGTGCGGTTGGAGCTGCTGTACCGCACCATGGGTTCGCCTTGAACCGCAGACGCTACGTATGATTACTGATTACTGCTGTGTCATACTTTCTGTTTTATTTTTATACTCTCACGGTTTGCGATATACAATAGCGTCCGTTGGTGGGTACGCTATATGCTGGGGTGCTCTACACGTAACGCTACAGTAAAACGCGGGAACATGCCCTAAAAGGCAACGCCTGCGCTGTGTTTTCTTGTTTTTTATGGTGTATAGCCTGCCGCGAAAATTGTTATCACCGCAGCAATGCTGGTGTGCCTGTCGCGAAAATATTTCTCATCCGCAGCTATACGGGTGCTTTATTCTCCAACAGCGCATGGACCCACGATAAATGTCCAATAGCAGTAGAAGTAGTGGCTGTTCGTGTTGGATCCAACGCTGTTAGGGTGTACTGGTATGTAGGAACAGCGCGAAGTTCGGAGGGGGGCGGGGGTGGTGGCGGGGGGGGAGTTCCGTTTTTATCGAGGTGCTTAACCCAGCACCGAGGGGCGCAACGCTGGCAGGGCGTAGGAACAGCGCAACGTTCAGGAGGGGGCAGGGCGGGGGCGTTGATATCCACCCAGCACCGAGGGGCGGCTCGCGTTGGAAGCAGGCGGAAGAGCTTTGCATGCGGAGGTACACCTTCACAAACGACTTAATGAAGCGTACGAGGCCGCGACAATTATTGTAAAAAAGGCGGCTTTTGCAGAAAAAAATGATGGCGCCTGAACGCAAGAGCCCGGCCTGAGACGTTATAATCTTCACGGCTGGGCCGGGGGTGTTTCGGGCCTCTTTTTTTGGCGCCTTGTACATGTACTCGAATTCAGAATCTGGGACGGACACATCCGTTCTTGTCGTTGCGTGTCGGCCGTTGAAACCCCCCAGGCGTGTATGCATAATCTGCTGAGATTTACCCCCCTGTATATATATATATATGTGAAAAACGGTTTTAACAGGCAAGGTGCTGTATATTTATGGCAGTAAAGCGAAGGGCAGGGTCCGAGCCGAGTGGCCGGCCGCCATTCCAGTTCTAAGGGATTTATGTAATGCAAAAAAAGAAGAAGAATACGTTGTTTGCCCGTGAATGGAAACCACCACAGCTTTCGGATGGGGCATGTGTACCGTGCTACGCTAGGGGAAGTACAAATGAGCCCAACCATTGGTTGTCACTAATGGAGCTCCCCAACCATTGTAACGGACTACCCAATAGCTTTGGATCCGGTGGATATTTCAACCATTCTTCGCGACGCATGCTACGATAGGGGTGTTGTTCCTTGATGTCTTCTGAAGGCTCCTCAATTGCGGGGCTCTGTATCTGCCCCATAGAACGGGGTTTGACGAAACGTGTACTCTTAAACCCGATGAGCAACCCCATTTGACCAGGGGATAAAGCGAAAATATTGTTAAAAAAAAAAACGATAGTAGGGGGTAGTTCCTTCTGTCAGCAATAGTTTTGGCCAAGAAGCGATAATTGGCACTACCCCTATATCCTAGCACGAATCTCGTTCGACGCCTAACCCCGCGGGATTGAGTATTGGGATTAGGTGCGTAACATATTTTATTCATTTTCGGCTGTTGGAGCTTTTCAAGCGAGGAGCCTACTAGGAAAATGCAGGTGCTATTTTATACCAGTACTGGTACCTGCTATCGTATGTAGAGAACGGGTCGGTCCCCAAACGTTTGTCACTGAAGGGGCTTCTCGGATGAAGAGCTACCCAATATATTTTGACCTGTTTTCGGGTTCGTTGAATCTCGCAGACTTCGAAACATTGTCTCCGGGGCACTCCCCTCGCCACGGACTATGCTGGTAAACCAGAACCTTGCAGCCTTTTTCACACGCGAAACATAATAAGTGACCATGCTGAGACTCGAACCCACGCATACGTACCATGCTCAGAAGCGGACGATCTATCCATCGAGTCAAGCAAAAGTCACGTGAATATTCCAGGGACTTCCCGCTCATCTACCCTCTGATACTCGATTCCTAAGTCGCGTCCAGGCTCCATTCCAGCGCATTTGACAAGTTTGACGCTTGGATGCCGGACAAGAGTTTAACGGTCACATTCATCGTGCGCTACCGGGCCCTCGTGCTGTCCCGTCATCCTGTCGTCGTGGTGTCATGCTACGGTAGAGCGGGTCCCTCACATTTTTCAGGCTCCTATTATACAGGGAGCCACAGTAACCATGATCTACTATGGGTCCAAAAAAACATGCATTCCCGTATGTCTACACACCATATCAGGTTTCGTTTATTATATTGCCCCGAAATAACATCAGGAGCTCCTTAAGTACCTCGCCCAAAAAACAAGCGACTTTGAGAAAAATCGTACCAGGTACGCGCAACCCCATAATCAGTCCCATTACTTCACACCTCCCGATAGATCACGATCTACTGTAGATCGTCTAGATCCTAACCTGCCGTTACGAGTTGTTGTGCAGGATCTGCACAAGTGTACACAGATACCATCCAACCCAAGGAAACTTGTGCTACAAGATCGCGTGCAGACTATGTACGTCTCCCACCCGGCAACATGGCCCACAAGTAGACCATACCGGCCAGGAATAGAACTTGCCTTGAAATAAGGCCTTGATCAGCGAAGTGGGAAACGGTGATCTCCCCGATGCGTGCATCGTTCGCGCAAAAAAAACGAATACAACCGCAAAAGCCAGCAGTACGCTTGCTACACTGTATAATAAGCATTAAAACACTTTCAGTTGAACGAGACGAGCACCCATAATATGTCAACGGGTAGAAAGAACGGAAAACATCAGGGCTATTCGCGGGTCGGGTCGGGTCGGGTCGGGTCGGGTCGGGTCGGGTCGGTTCAGGGTGACCCGACCCGGCCTTGCCCGTGACATTTAGAAAACCTCCTGATCCCGCCCGACCTGATCCGACCCGTGAGACATTTGAGCCGCCTTTGGCACAATTCTGGATTATTATCTAGGATACAGTATAGAAATCGGGGAATTGGTCTTGTTGGCCCGCGTGTGGTTCCAGTGTTATGAGAGGGGATATATCGAAAAACGCGAAAACACTACTTTAGACCCTAACCCTAACCCTAACCCTAACCCCAACCCCGACCCGACCCCGACCCGACCCATATGAGCTTTTTATGAAAAAAACAGGCGTTTTTTTTAATTTTTGAAAAATTGGTGGACCATACTAAAGTCAAGTTATAAAATATTCCCCAATTTCTATACTGTATCCTAGATAATAATTCAGACATGCGGCGAAGGCTACTCCACAATTAATTGACTGCCAGTACACAGAGTAGTGACTGGTACACTGGTACCGACCCTGCCGAGGGACTTTGGCACTTTGGCGCACAAGTGACCTCCAATCCCGAACGCACTCTTAGAAGGGGCTCGTATCATACCCAGTGTGCGTATATTTATATACATGGTACCGGTACGCATACAGAGTAGGAGTACGTACGTACGTATATATTAATAGTACGAGTATTTAAATCATGCCTGCATGTTTATGTGAGCACTTTGCGCCGAAGTGGGGCTTCGTTGAGACCTGATCTCCTTTGAATGCGAGTAAACATTGCCGTGTAGAAACGTTTGCGTGTAGACGCTGTTATTGATAGTAAAGCAGTCGTAGTTACCTGACGGCGTAGCTAACTGCCAAGGAGTAAAGGTTCAGTGACGGCGGATAAAAATGGACACTTCCTCGACCCTTTGCTGCGCAGTCTCCAAATTACCCCCTGGAGCGCGCAAGAAGCAGAAGAAGCGTGCAAAGAAGAAGGGCGGCGGTAATGCGCAGGGAAACGCTGCTAAAGGTGCGACCACGTATTATCGTATGATACCGTTGTTGTCGTTGTCGTTGTCGGTTTTTGTGAAGCGATGCTGTTTAGCCCGTTATCCGCGTGCCCAAGCCTGTCGGCGATTTCGTGTATGCGTCTATCGCAGTGTACTATATATAATAGCACTGTCGCCAGTGCACGAACGCTGGACTTTTTGTTGTCGCTGGCTTCTTCTTGATGCATGTGCGTCGAAAGCGACATCCGCGATGAGTTAGTTCGATAACTCGAGCTGTTTTATTGCACAACGCAATCCACTCTTTGGTATCGACATTTCGTGCGTTGCCCGTCTCAGGATCTCCAGCTGCCCCAAGTGCTAGCTACGGTAAGAGCGGAGGCGGAGGAGGCGGAGGCAGACGCGAACCTTCGTATTGCGAAACCGATAGCTCGATTTCGTCGGATATGGGGGGCGGGGGCGGAGGGCGAGGGAGCAGCAGATCAAGCTTTGGGTCCAGCTTGAGCGGGAGCCCAGGGGGCAGTGAGGGCAGCTTTCGTGGCAAGGACCCCATGCAGTATTCGGACGACGAAGACGAGGGGAAGGAAGGCTACAAGGTTGGGGGCTACCACACAGTCAATGTGAGGGCGATGTGCTGCTGTGAACTGCGAGGCACCTTGCTTGTTTCCCGTTGTTGTTGGAGCCACTGCACAAAAACGGCGGTTCGAGAATGCTTGAAAACGAACGATCAGTATGGTGTGGTATGGTTTGGTATGGTATGGTGCGGTGGTATGGTATGGTATGGTATTGTATGGTATCATATGGTATGGTATGACATGGTCGTACGGACGGTTGGCGTTTTTTTCTGTGGCACCCTCCTACCTCGGCTCCCATGACGTGCATCGTAGTGCATTGTCTGCGATTGCTTACAATTTTTCAAATCTGTTGCTCTCTTTGTCTTTCTGTATTTACCTTTACCCAGCTCGGGGACGTTTTCGCAGACCGGTATATCGTGGTGAAGAAGCTTGGTTGGGGCCACTTCAGCACTGTGTGGATGGCACGGGACGACCGACGTACCTCATCAACCGCACCGAAGGTAAGGCACATCATAAGACACACCACCCACTCCACCCGCTGTCGTCTTTCGTCGAGACAAAATCCAATCTAGCGGTGAACGAGCGACTGCTTGCTTTCAAGACAGCGCATGATCTTGTTTTTGACGAGCGCACCCTTCCCTCTAGTAGGGGTTTGCAGCCCAAAGTCTGCCACATGACCATTCGGGCATTCCGGGCTCCGGTGTGCACTGCTGTTGATTGCGACAACGTTGCCTGGTGACTGCTGTGCACTCTCCATCGTGGCTATGGCTACTTGTTGTCTGCTAGCGCCAAGGCCGCATGTCGACAGTAAATAAATCATGCAGTCGCGACTCTCAATCGCGTGTTATTGGTCGGCTTCGTCACTCAACTTCGTTGGATTTTGATTTTTGCCTGCACATATAATATGGATATGTTTGGTGTTTCCACTCTTGGGCACCAGCAACGGACACACCGGGAGGAGATTACCGACCGATTTATTTATTGTTTTGCAACCTTTGCTTCTTTTCACTGCAGTACGTGGCTCTCAAAGTCCAGAAATCTGCTGACCACTACACAGAGGCAGCGCGAGACGAGATTGATCTGCTGCAAACTGTTCGCGCAAACGCTCAAGCACTCAAGGAGCTTGCCGGCAAGGACCCATCGTGAGTTGGAATACTGCTGTATACTGTCGTATGGTGTCCATGTTGTTTGCCTGTCAGAGGGCAGGATTTTGTGTGGTATACTCGTGGGCTGCGGCTCCATTTTCACCGGTTGCCAGCTCGAAATCAGTGACAGTAGTGGCTGTTCGTGTCCTCAGTAGCAGCAGGTCCACGGATTCTGCCGGCTATCTGTGTCAATTTATGCACTTTTGCTGATTCCTTGCTCGCTTCGATACGCATCGCAAACGCGCAGGGGGGAGCTGGACCCTGACTGCCGCACGGTCCAGCTTATGGATTGCTTCGACCACGTCGGCCCGCACGGCCGCCACGTTTGCATGGTCTTCGAGATGCTCGGCTGCAATTTGCTGTCCGTGATCAAGCGGTACAACTACCACGGCATTCCCATCCGCATCGTCAAGAACATGGCCCATCAGATGTGCCAGGGGCTAGACTTTCTGCATCGAGTTTGCAAGTGAGAGCGAAGAAAACAGCCTGTGCATTGTTTTGAAAGGTTGTAAAACCGTAACCGTTCCGCTCTTCAGTCGACACTCAGTGCGCTTGGGTGTTGGATGGTCGTGCATAATAACCCAAGCGCTTGTGTATAAACGTGTGTTTTGTACCAGGTATGTGCTTCGGTGCTGTGTATAAACGTGTGTTTTGTCGTACCATTGCCAAGCTTTCTAACGTGACGACGTAAGGTCCCGAGGATTTTAGAATATTGCTACAGATACGTCAGCTGCGAGTTCGACCAATTGAGTGGTTGGTACGCATCTTTGCAAGCCGCGTAATACACCGGGCGCGTTTATTGCGTTGTCGCATGTGCCGCAACATGCTGTTAATCACGAGAGAAGCGAGTTGCTAGGTTACACGGCCGCCTAAAATATAAGGGACCCTTTTGAGATGAGTGAAGCCGGAGATCCGAAGATGGCTCTCCGCACCGTCCGACCGAAATCTTTGGGTTTTTTTTAACCGTTCACAACTGCCTTCGACAAGCGCACACAGTTGCCGACAGTTACAAAAAACCCACCGGCGCAAATTCCTAGCGAGAGCTACCCTACAGTATTACTAACGTCTCTTCCCCGAAATTTCGCAGCATCATCCACACGGATCTGAAGCCGGAGAATGTGCTGATGGACCTTCCTCCTCGGCCGCCGCCGGATTCGGAGCAGCCACCCGCCTTGCGCGGCAGAGTCCCCAAGGGGGGCGTCGCAGTCAGAGGCGTTGCTGCTTCAATCGACGAGCTCACGGCAACGCTTGCGCTGGCGGACAAGCACGGGCTCAGTTCTGAGGAAAAGCGCAAGCTGAAGAAAAAGGCGCGTGGTTGTTTCAGGGATTGGCAAGGCGTTTGCAATCGGTTGTGGGCTGTGGTGTCGTTCGGCGTTGATACTGTATTGCCAAGCGTGGGGGGCCATCAGGGCGCATTGTGTCCTTGTCCTTGTAATCGATTACCCCGGGTGCGGTGTAAGAAGTGTGTGATCTCGGCGTGACGACGCGCAGTACAAGTGCTTGTTATCGCCGAGCTTGGCCGAATGGTCATGGTGTGCAGGATTGGACTGAATGGTAAAACGTTCGTACGGTGTATCATACGTATGCGCAAGCAACTGCTTGCTGAAACCCTTCGCGTGTCTCCTGTTTTGAAATCACAGCTCAAGAAGAAGAAACAGGCTGCCAAGCGGAAAGGAATCGCCGCGGAAGAAGCGGAAGCAGAACCAGCTGCGCAGCCGGCGACTGTGCAGGCAGTACCGAAACGAGACACTGGCGCTACGGAAGGCGACGTGGAGAAGAAGGAGGTGAAGGCAGGCGCGCAGGATAGCCTCCCCGTGGCGTCGGTTCAAGTGGAGGTCTTGGAGGCTTCGGAACTCGCTGAGACCGAGGTGCCCGACGTCGGTGATGGCGCTTTGGACCCAGTGACTAGCTGCACCGAGTTAGACGACGCGATAGGGGTGTCGATGGGCAAGGACGGGCTTCCGGTGCCGCCTGCAGCCCCTACCAACGGCAACCTCAGGCCTGTGGTGGGCTCTCGCCACAAAAAGACCGTCAGTTTCGGCGTCGGAGAAGCGGAGTCTATCCTCGACGGTTTTCCGGCGCCGACCGGGGTGTGGGGGCCAAGGTAGTGCCCCCTTTGCCACCTGTCGCTATTAGAGCTGAAGGCGAGGCAGGTGTCAACGAGAGCCATGTGGTGCACACCAACGAGACGTTCCTACGCAGGAACTTCAGCTTAAGCGGCGACCCTGAGCAGGTAAAAGCTGCGATGCGATTCGTGATACGTCGTTGTGTTTGATGAGTCTCATTAGTATACCTCTTCGTTTGCGGTTTTTGGCATTGAGTTCAATCCCGCAGGAACACCGCGGTGCCGTTTACTCAAATGCCTCTTGTGTTTGCGTCCTGCAATTGTTCGTGCAGAAATCCGGAGCTAGCGCCCCTGGCAGAGGGCGAAATGGGCGACAAGTCGAACTGTGCGTCGCAGACGAAGACCTGTGGGTTTCGTTGCCAGAGGGACAGGGGTGTGCGGTTCAGGTGGTGATGTCAGCAAAGCGTCTCGAGGAGGGCTTGGGACTGGCGCCGGGACAGCTTCCGCAGAGCTTGGTGGATGGAAAGGAGCTTGTTCTTGTACTGGTGAGGTGTCCTCCAGTTCCGACCCCCGGAAATCGTTTTTATAACTCCCCAGGCTGGCAGAGTGTGCGCCTTCCTCCCGTCTTGCCGATGCTTGCTCGTCGTCGCGCTACTGTACCACATGCCTTGAATCCGTTGTTGTTAATATCAAGGGAAGCCCCTGCAAGAGTTACGCGCATTTGAAGACATGCTGAAAATGTTGGTGACCATGAAACCCCAACGCTTGTGCAACTGCTGTTTGTTACGTGCAGAGCGAGAACGGGGGCCAGAGCGAGCAACCGCCCTCGGCTGACTCAAATCCCTCCGCTGGATTTGAGACGTGCTTGAAAATACGTGGTGTCGGCGTGGACACGGCCGGCGCCCTCGACGCCTTGGGCAGTGTTCTTTGGGCCGCGAGTGCGGCGGTGGGCGGGGAGGAGAAGACTCCAGACGAGGAAGGTGGGGAGGGTGGGGTCGTGGCGAAGAAGCCTGATGTGGGGACAGAAGCTATGGCAGAACCGGAGGGCACGGAGGTTGGAACGGAGGAGGCCGAGCAGCCCGCTGGTTCGGATGCACCGGCTGCGCCCGTTCGTGGGGATACAGATAGGGACGTTGACCCCTCGGCTGTGGAGACAGAAAGCAAGTCGTCCGAGGAGCTGTTAACGCCGGCGGCAGCATCACCATCTCCCCCCGCGGTGTGGAGTCTGGAGTTTGCGTACTCCGAGCTGGAGAGGGTGCTGGAGGCGCTAGAAACTGCGGTGTCAGGGCTGGTCTTTGTGGTTGGTGCCACAGCAAGCCAGGATGCTGACCTGGAGGCATCAACTCTGTGGTACGTGCTAAACGGCGATCTTGTTGTCTTTTTTTTTTTTTTGTCAAATGCCCAGTTACACGGCTAGGTTTTATTGCATGTCCTTGTTTATTGTCCGTTGCTGGGAAGACTGGGTTACCGCATGTCCCTGCTCGAGGAGCTGAACGCTTGGCAGGGCGTTTTTTGCGTTGGTATTGCGCAATCGACCATGGGAGGATTACTGTCGATGTTGCGGTCAAGGAGGCCGAGGTGCGTGCTTTCACCCGCTGCGGTCTTCTTTCTATGCCCCTCGCCGTTGGAGGGAAAATTTTGTTTGGGTCCAGGGATGGATGTGTCTAATAATAGTTGTCTGAAGGCCACAACTCGTAAGGACGGTGCGTTCAAAGATGTTGTCTAAGAAATCGATTCCCTGCCCTGGGCTGCGATGTATTTTGCCCGTGTCTGCTCGCCGCACATGTCCCTATTGATTTTTTTTAGGGATATCGCGTCTGCGGGCTGCCGGCTGCCCGGTGACCACCACCAGCGCTGGGCGATTATGGGGGTAGACGTGGTGGCCCTTTCGGCTACGATTCGTGCCAAGGTGAGTGAAATACCGTATATAATATTGTATGTTAGCGTGTGATCTATGTTCCCGCCGTCTGTGTCGGCGCCTCGGTTCGGTTGGCTTTGGTCGGGCTGTTATCACACTACCCGGAGAGATGACTCCCCCAGTGTCTATCTCCACCGCACGTGACCCCCTCGGGACCAGGTCGGGTCGACATACTCACGCATCCGATGCGTTGGCGTGGAAGCAGAGTTAAATTGGCACACGACGTATATTTGAATGTGGAACTGTGGTGAGCTTAACCTTTGCTTTTACCCTTCCCCCAGAGGATTAAAATTAGAAGAGGATGTGCCGCGTCCTCTCGCCAGCCACGATAAAAAGTGTGTCAAGTACTTGCCCAATCTGAGATGGCCTGTTGCCTGTCGTCGTCACACGTTCGTGTGGTGTACCTTGTACCGTGTATACAAAACTCTGTGCCTGTGCAGGCGGAGGATGGAGACGTTTGGCGAGAGGTGGTGAGGGATGGCGCGCGCGCTGGAGGTGGTGAAACTGGGCCGAGCCCGCAGCCCCTTTCCCAACGATTGGCAGGCTTGAAACCTGATACAGCTGTGAGGGAAGCCGAGGTTGGACAAGATGCGGAAGTTTCGGCCTTGGCTGTACTCTCTGCCGAGGAGGTTGCTCAAACCGAGAAGCCAGACGGGGAGCAGGCGAGTGGGGCTGATCTGCGGCTAGACAACCCGGACGAGGCCCCTTGGGACCAAGAGGGCGATGTGAGCAGCCCTGTGCGAGGACCGCCCAAGACCCCCAAGCGCAACAAGGCGTCCTCTCCCCAGCTGTCAGATGTGAGTGAGGACGCACGTGTTATTGCGGTGTCATAAGGGTACATAAGGCCTTGCTGCATGCTGTTGTTGCTTTCTGTCAGCAGGCGTCTCGCCTTTGCAATGCGGTCAAGCCTTGTTGCAGGCTGTTGTTGCATGCTGTCAGCATCCTCCCAATGCTGATGCAATAAATACACCAACACCAAACAAATAATATTTTGGCCGTTCTGTGCTCCGTGCTTGCTTCGTTCCCGTCACCGGACCCTTACTCCACCTCCGATAACGTCGTTGATGCCATTACCACGTCACGTTCCAGAGAGACGGTGACACTAAGTTGGTTAGCTTGACGGACGAACTGGCATCGGTGCGGGTGCTGATTGTGGACCTGGGAAACGCCTGCTGGACGCACAAGCACTTCAGCGAGGACATCCAAACGCGACAGTACCGATCCCCAGAGGTGAACTGGCTAGCTTGGGCGGTTTTAGTCGTTATTATTTTGTTTTTTTCGCCACGTCGTGGAAGTTTTATACCAGTATGAGCTTTGTAACAGCCAAATATTGGTTCATGATGTTGGTGTCAATACACAACCTCTGCGAGCAACGTCTTTCGACTTCTGGCTTGTGGGAGAATACGGCACCTCGTTGATCTACAGCCTGGGAGAATGTAGGCAGCGTCCGCGGTTAAGAGCGATTTGTCACATTATATGATATACGAGGTACCCTGGTTTTCAAGTTTTCTCGTGTATCCGGCGGAGCGAATTCCGTTGAATTTTTCGCGCTCCCTTTTCCTGTTTTGGTTACACCATTGGCGTGACGATAAACATACGAGAAACGTCTCGAGAGTTCACTCAATAATGTGTAATATTTCTTGGGCTAGGCGTCTTATTACGGGCTTTCCAACCTAAGCTTTGAGAGGGAGTTGCAGATGAGTTACGTGGTATCATACATACCTGGACTAGACTAGCCGTATAACCTAAATCATGGGGAAGGATTAACCGATGAGTTATGTGATACCTGGATAACTGGTGTTGGGGACTAGAGACGTTAGATGATGATGTTGCCTGCGTGCTAACCGCAACCGCAACGACAACCGCCCTACCGCCTTGTGCAGGTGATCACTGGCGTATGGTACGACACGAGCGCGGACATGTGGAGCTTGGCGTGCATCCTGTTCGAGTTGCTCACCGGAGACCTACTCTTCGACCCCAGGTACTGTACTATTCCACAATGTACAGCAAATATCCTCAGCTGCTCCACCGTGAAATGTTGACATGTTCTTTCGATACCGTAGGACCATGACATGCTGTTTTCGTTACCGTAGCTCCAGCTCGTTTGAGGGGGAAACATATAGTAACTGCTGCCGACCTCCGTTTTTGTTTTTTGGCGTGTGTAACCCCCCCCCCCACTGTAACAGACCGGTGTTTTGCTGTAAGCCTGTCTATGTGGCGTATGCTTGACACCACGATTGTTAATTTACAATCGAGAGTAGCTTGATAGGAGGCGATCTCTCAGGGCGATTACTGCTCGTGGGCGCTGTCCTGCTGTGCGATGTGGGACCTTAAGCCTTCACTCAGCACAGTCGACCTAAGAGACCGTTCTTGACTCCTGGTTGTGCGTTGGTATCGTATCGTGTTGTCTGAGACCGGGTTTACTGTTGCACTATTTCATACGTACTGTTCCGTGGTGGCCAGGTCGGGGGAAGACTACGACCGGGACGAAGACCACCTGGCGCAGTGTATGGAGTTGCTCGGCAAGTTGCCTGAGAAACTCATCCAAGAGGGCAAGTACAGCCGACAGTACTTCAATAGGAAGGGCGAGCTCCGCCATATCCACAGTCTGAAGATGTGGGGTCTAGAGGATGTTCTTGTCGACAAGTACCACTTCTCCCGCAAGGTATGCATATAAACATACGAAGTACCAGGGGTGTGATCATCTCACAGTATCGGCTCCCTCGTTTTCCGAGCAGTTTTAACGCCCGCACGCTAGACTATGGTTGTAACCACGCTGAAATTGCATGGATGGAAGCTTATGCAGCAACGCCAAGCTAAGGTTGTGTCGACTCTGCTCAGTCGTCTTCGCCGCTGATCTGCACCAGCGGCGCTGGGGGGTATTCATCCTCCGTTCCGGTCGGTAGATCGCGTAAACTCGTAAATATTCCGTCGTCTCTGTGTTGATCGGTGCTATTGCTACTAAAGCGTGTGGCGCGTCCAGCCTACGTACGCATATCACCCCGTAGCACGCGCGATCGAAAATCTCACGCAGTTAGCAAATATGACTTTCGACAAAAAAAAAACGATATCAGAGCTGAGGTGTCTTTTTATTTTTTATCCCCAGTGAAGTAGTGGGAGAATATCGTCCCTGCTACAGTTCATGTCGTGGGTTCAACCCCCCCCAGTGCATACTCTCATGTACTCGTAGGGACTTTTTCTTGCGTAAAAAATGACTTGCGGAAAGCGCGAGAGCGTGAGTTAGCAAAATTCGATGAAAATCGGCGAGCAGTGGAAATGCTGAACTATGCGCCATAAAAATGAAGGCACGTACCGCAGTGAGGGGGGAGAAGAGCCTGCTTAGCGACCCCGGATCTGAGTTACAACTAGTGAGGGAGCTGGAGTAGAAGCTGGAGCAGAAGGGCGAAGATAATACATGGGAGGGGAACATAAGTACATATATATATAATAATATATATATATACCAGGTATGTATACAAGGGGGGCTTCGCCGCGGCGGGCTAACGGCCGCTTGTGGCTACGTGCATGCCCGTAATAGTCCAGAGAGGTACGTATAGGTGTGTCGAGGCCGCGCAAAAGCGACTGTACTGCCAAGGGGTGTACTAAACTGGAATATGTTCGTTCGCAGTCAAACATTGACGGTAGGCACTGCTTGCGTGTGAAGAACACCGCGGATGGCAGGTTTACGCATATGAACAGCAGCACAGCAAGCAGCAGCAACAGTAGTAGTAGCGGTAGTAGTAGCATAGCAACGCACACAGCAGCACTCTGTACACATACATATATGATGCTACGTAGAATTACTCTGTTACACGTATACTTTGCACACTAAAAAGAACACGATACATCGTCGTCGTAACTGGCAAGACGTACTCGTTATGTTTTTCTCAGCCGTTCCATGAACGAAATCATGGGAGAACGCCAACAAAATCGGACACTCTGTTTATACCCCCAGCACGGTACCACTTCTCCCGCATCGTAGGCTCATCCGATTCGGTCCGAACAAAGGACCCCGCCCTCTCTGCCTAACTGAGCCCTTTCGTCCGCCGTGCGCAGCAACCGAAGAAGCTCGCGACGCTCGTTTCGATATCATATGCTAACGTTCGAATGTCAACATTTTTGCTGAGAATTGGTGCTTTTACACGTGTTTTATAATATCTAGACGTATTTTGTTGATAATAATACCTGTTACGTGTATATAAAATGCATTGTTTGCTGCGGAATGCTCAGGGAACACCACCAACAATATCGTCCTTACATCCTGGTAGTATGTTACAGTCCTTGTTGACTGTGCCTGCGATTAATGCTCGGCTACCGTTCGAATGACAGGATGCTCGCGAGGCAGCGGCATTCATCCGCCCGATGTTGGAGATGGACCCAGACAAGCGAGCCTCGGCACAGGAAATGCTTGACCACCCCTGGCTGGAAGGCGTGGGGGCGACTGTAGACGAGGTGAGTCTCTCAGGGTTGCATACCTGTACATTGCCCGAATCTTCGGGCGCTTTTTAGTTACTTGAGTTTGTTGTTGGCCTTCGCGAGGCCAGATATGTCTTCGAGTGGCATCGTAGTGGTATCACGACAGTCGCTGGATTGCGTCAAAATTGTCTACACTATTGACAGGATGATTTAAGGCTCTAGATGCGCATGAGCCCGAGGGATCGCCACGACCAAAGCGCCTCTCTGTGTCCCTTAACCCTTTTACTACTGCATTGTACAGAAAACATACGTATATCTCAGTCTGATTCCAAGTACTTTGGCCCCGAAACCGGAGTGCAGTCAAGTAGTCCTAAAGGGGCTATAACCTGTTGAGAAGTACTTCGAAGTACTTTACAACTGCGCACTTTAGGGGACAAACTGCTTGAACGAAGGGCTATTAATACGAGTAAGCTCATTGTTGTTGTAGTGAAGGGTTTGGGATCGCCGCAAGTGTGACTGCGCGATGCTGATCGGCGTTTGTGTCTGTCTACCTGTCTTTTTATTCCCCTTGCTCGCAGGGTGAGGATGCCGTGGGCTTTTCAAAAGATCAGCGAGGTGTCGACCAAGCCGCGGAGGTGAACAACGCGCCACCGTCACCGTCACCATCACCGCTCGCGGAGCGACCACCGATGCACGACGTGGCGGGTACAGCTTTTTTCAAGGGCGGTGCAACAGAGGCGAGTAAGGAGGAGGCAGAAACGGCACCAGCTGATGCAGACGACGAAGGTAGCAGTTTAGAAGGGCAGGAGCACGAGGAGGAGGGGGAGGAGATGGAGGAGGGGGAGAAGATGGAGGAGGGGGAGGAGGGGGAAGAGGTAGAGGCGGGGGAAGTGGAAGAGGGAGAGGAGGGGGAGAGAGGGAACGATGCAGAGGACCCGGGAGAGGAGGGCAATGGCGAAGCGGACCCAGGACAGGAAGGGAAGGAGGACGAGCTCTCAGGAGTTCCTGTGGAGACAGTATCGGAGACAGTATCGGAAGGTGGAGACGACGATGCGATGGAATTTACGGAGGAAGATGACGGCAGTGCTGACGACGCCGATACGAGCGTCGCTCCTAACGGGAATGGGGAGGTGGATGCTGACGAAGAGCAGGAATCGGACGACCAAGTTGTGGCCGATAAGCGTGACGGAGGGGAGGGGGCGTACGAGGGAGATGGGATGCGTGCTGACTTGGGTCTGTCATCGGAGGCGGTAAGCTTTGTACGACAGGAAGAACCCGTCATGCCGGAGCTGGAAGACATTGAGCAAGGATCTACAGAGGTGGGTCAGCCTAAGTAGGTGTACATAGTGGTCATTCCGGCAGAAGGCGACCGAGATGCTGTCAAACGTTGCACACTAGGCCTTGTTGCGTGTTCTCCTTGCCCATGAGGGAGCGCTTCGAAAATATAGAGGCCATTGCTTCGTTCTCGAAGCACTTGTTGATGTGTTGTCTACTATGTACCCCTTCCCGTTGTGTCCCTCCCCTGAAGAGGAAGAGGAACGTATTAATAGCCTGCCTCCCTTTGAAATAATTATTGTTCACTTCTCATTGTTAATACGTCATTTTGAACAATACGTTCCGTCATTTTGAACAATCTGTTGCCGATTGTCAGGATATACATGTTTCACTGGCGAAACTTGCGCGGCAACGAGAAACCCCCGCGTCCATTGTCGAATAGGCAAAAAACGCTTTTGTGTTTGTTCACATTTATTCGGCAGTTTAAACGCAGGATTTTCCCGTGTAGTTGTGGTGCCTGGTATTTTATTTATTTGATCGGAAGACCCCTTCTAAAACACTGAAAGGGTGATTGGTGTGAAATTAATGAAAGCTTTGATGTCATTGCCCAACAAAGATTGATGTTAGTACAGGCTGGTTCAAGTTGAACGACGGAAATTTACCCCCCGGCAAAAGTTTACGTGGTTTTTTCGAGTTAAGCCGTGAAATTTTGTACACGTCTTCTATAAGCCATTACGAAGACCTCACCCATCGTTTTTTTTTTGTTTTGTTTTTTCGCCGAATATTTGTTCTTTTAAGATTTTTTTGGAAATTTGGACCACCTTAATTAACCCAAACATTTTCGGCGAAAAAAACAATCAAAACCCCCCCGCGGGTCAGGTTTCGGGAAGGACACAAAGAACACATCTGAAAAAATTCACGGTCTTTCTCGAAAAAACCACGCAAGCTTTTGGACTTTTGTACGTAGGAGTGTGAGTGTGTAAGTTACGATTTTTCCCTTGAAATGACTTGATTTTAGTGCAGAATCGTGTTTTTTTGTTATATTTTACGCAATGCTTAACATACGCAGGTCGGACCTTCGAGTTTTTGCGCGAAAAATTGTACAGACATGCCTTGGAGTACCTCCAACCGACTCGATCCGAAAAAAAAATGTTTGTTTCTTTTTTCTTCCTGCGGAAACGCCTGACCATTCTTGACCGTTTTGAAGGCCTGTGGTTGGCCGGGACATATTTCCGCCGCTAGCGCCAGCACTAGGTCCTTAAAAAAAAGTGGCCATGTCACGGTCTTCCGCTGTCTATGGGGGTCAGTATGATACCAAACATGCATCATTCGAGTAGATATTGCACGCGGCATTAGTTGGGGAGAGAATTTCCGTCGTTTAACTTGAACCAGCCTGTAGGCATTTTATTGTGCCTTCGCTGTTTCCTGAGAAGGTTGGAATGTGGTACGTTCGTCGCGGAAATTTTGCACGACTCTCGACGAAAAAATTCCCGTTGTATACCGGGGCAGCGTCGAAAAATTGACAGTTTTTTTTCGCTATTAACAGGAAGAATCGGGATCTGTTGGATTCGCTGTAATTATGCTTTCGATTTGACGAAGTGGTCTCTGTTTTCGAGCCCTTTTTTTGCGTGCGATTTATGAAGCGTTTGGAAGATAGAGAGGCGTTCGCAGTTACCCCGAACCGTCATCGACATAGCTGGTCTCGCGATTAACCTGTATCCCTCATGCTGTATAACTTCCAAGTCAGGAGCTGGATTGTTGTTTTTTGTTCCCTCAGTGGGCCAAACACAGCAGTGGTTGTGTTCGTAGTTGGAAACAATTCGATGTAGTTGACACAGTCGCTCCGTAAAACGATTTTTGTAATGGTGCTCCTCGTGGTCACCTTCTGTGTAGTAGGTTCATAGGTACAGGCTGGCTCAGGCAAGAAACCCGAAATTCCTTCAGAGCCCAATGTCCACGCCGTTTTTGAGAATTGGACACTGAATTTTTGCTCGTGTGTTTTATGTGCCCCTGCCGAACCTTTAACGGATGTTTTTGTTTTGTTTTTCGCCAGATATTTCTTCGCTTTTTTTTTTGTTGGAAATTTGGGTCTTCAGAGATCCAAAAAAACAACACGCAACATTCTGCAAGCGTTCGGCAGGGGCACATTGAACACGTGTGCAAAATTTCAGGGTCTATCTTTCAAAAACGGCGTGAACATTTGGACTTTTGTGCGGTAAACGTGCAAAATTACCGCTTCGCCTGGTATTTACTTGGTTTCAGTGTAGCTTCGATTTTGGGCGTTAAATGTGACTTAATATTCGTCCTACGCAGTCAGTTCTTCGAATATTTTCGTGAAACTTTGTACAAACATGCCTTGGACCACCTGGAAGCGACTTGTCCAGAAAAAAATGGGATACATATTTTCTTCTTAAGGAAACAAACGCCTTACTATTATTGACCTCTTTGAAGGCCTGTGATTGGTCGGGACACGTTTTCGGCGCTATCGTCAGTCCTAGGTCCTAACAAAAAAAACTGGCGATATCACCGTCTTCCAGTATTCATGGCGGTCAATATGATACTGGTACCAAATATGTGACATTCGAGTAGATATTGCGATCTGTATTCGTGACTGACAAAATTTGGGGTTTTATGCTTGACCAGCTCGTAGGTAACATGGAGTAGGTTCAAACGTGCTAATCGCATAGATGCTACATTCCGCGTGCCTGCTGTAATCCGCCCGCCAGGTAACGACAATCCAAGCGAGTGAAACTGGGAGTCCTAGAGAGAAGAAGCCAGCCAGCGGCGATCGTGAACCGGACGCCAAATGTGTTAGGGTCTCGTCTACCCCGCCGAATCTCCGCGGTTCCGTCAGCCCCGACCCTTGATCATGTGCAACTGGCCACATTGCCACAGTGTAGTGCTTTACTTTCATGTGCTTTGTTCGCTGCATTGGCTCCATTGGGGTAGACGCATTTACTCGCCAAGCGGACACCATGTGTCAAACCGGCGGGAGTAAGGGACAGCTGGTCTGAAAGGGCTGACTTGCGCTTATTGGTTGTTGAGGGAACGGTGGGGGAGGATTTCGACCCATGTGAGATACTCGAGTTTTTGTCGGGTCTAAATCATGTGTCTGCCTTTCGCTATGTTATTGATCGAGGTTCGTGTGATGCCTTCTGTTGACAATCAAGATCAAGATGGGCATAAAACGCGCCTGTTGCGTTAACATGCGTCGGTGTGTGGGAGGCAAACAGTGACGGGCGGAGTCAAACACCACGTGGTTTGCAAGAATGCTGCAGGCGTTCCAAAATGGCAGAAGAGCTCGATTTGCGACACCGCCGTTGTTTGCGCGTTTAGGGTTTTGTTTTGAGCCTGCAAGCTTGTTTGTCAGGGGCAGTGAAGCGATCGCCAGAGATCGCCGCACGCGTTTTTTCGATAGCGTTAGCAAGGGTTTTTGCTGGGTACAGGCGCGGACGGGACAGCCTCGCGTCGCGGAGATTCGTCTCCAGTCAAAATGTCAAAATATCCAATATCAACAGCTGAGAGGGCCTCTGCCCCCACGAGAACCCCTCGTGGCGTGCACCGTCTTCACTTCGTTTTTTTTGCCAATTAATATTCAATAGTATAGGTACGCCTGTTGTTCGTCATTGTCGACCGGGCTGGAGCTGCTCGCCCGGTGACGCAACCGGAAAGAACGTGTCGAACAGCTGTGCTACTACATCATCTCGCTGTAGCAATGATTCCACCACGGCTCGCCTATCGGATGCAGTAAATTCCTGGTGGTTGGAAGAAAACAGGAAGAGGGAAGAACGTTTGTTGAAGGATACAGGTATGGTGTTAATTTCACTTGGGTCACTTGGGTCACTCAACACTTGCTTCATTTCATCGTCAGAGCTTGTGCTTTTAATTGCTCGCGGCGAGGCGAGCGGTAGTTGCTGTTGTGCCGCTGAGGTCAAAAGCCGTATTTTCTAATGCGTGATCATGTCATTCTGCTGTAGTACTGGTGCGTTACATTTAGCCAAATACATTGTCCTGTAGTCTGTATCGAGAACATGCTCTGTTGTGGAGCTCAGAGCACGATATGTATCGTCAGAATGTGCACTGTTACGGAGCTCGAAATTTACGTAAGAAATCAACTGCGCACCCCCCCCCCTGCCCCACGCATTTTATTTGTTTTCGTGCAAGGCGCAACCGAACCGAAAGAGCCGTCAAAATTAATAATTGGACCACAACTTTCAGGACAGTTGGCGAGCCCTACACTCTTATCTGATTAATCTAATATATCGCGGCAGCCTCCTGGGCAAGTTGTCATGAAATTTGATTGATTTCTTGCTTTAGCGGGAATGCTTTCGTTCCAGGATCTCACTTCTAATGTGGTCTTGGATGGTGCCGTCTCCAAAATAGACGAAACAGACGACCTGGTACCGCCGTGAGTATCTCCGGGTGAAGGGTTTCCTCGCAATGCCAAAGAGCCGTGTGATCTTTGCCGCGGCCCTGCAGATCGAGAATGCAACGCTTTTGCTTTCATTTTCCTTTGCTGGATATGCTTTTTCACGTCCTGCGGTTGGGGTTGGGTGCAAGGGAAGACAGTTAGTTCGCGTACGAACGTACTTATTTTGAGTCCAGGTCAGAGAACGCAAAAAAAGAAGGAAAACACGACACCACACTCCTAAAAAGGTCGGAATATACTCGTAGGACAACACAGTGGGGTGGGAGTTTTGTGGAACATAACATATCCATTTGTTCATATCGGTACTTGGTTTTTAGTATCCTCTCCCTGGTCATATCCCCCCGCCCCCAATCTCTGTGTCTCAGAATAGGGGGGGGTGTCCACTCTTTTTTTTCGTATACACCTGGTCCAGTATAATAGTACCTGCTTAGCCGGAGCTTAGCGGTGACACGATACAAAGATGCAGTATGGGGCGAACCCGACAACTGTTCAGGTTCACGCTGCTACCGCTAGGGGGAGTGGAGGCATCGGTGACGTCTACTGTAGTGTCGCCCTAGGGAACGGTGAGGCGTTAGAGCCCGCGGCCAACCTGGACTCAGGATGATGAGAAGACATAAAAAAACGAAAACACGAAAGAGAAAAAAAAAGAGAAAATAGAGTAGAGATACCTGTACAGCAGCAAGCAAGCAGCTGCCGTCACAAGGACTCTGCAAGAAGAACACGGAAAGAAGGCAACTCCAACGTGTCCTGCCGACGACGCCAGTATAATACTACCTGCTTAGCCGGAGCTTAGCGGTGACACGATTCAAAGATGCAGTACGGGGCGAACCCGACTACTGTTCAGGTTCACGCTGGTAGCACTCAATCACTCACAGTTCGTTGTTGTTTATTATTATTCTCTCTCTCTCGCTTCCTCGCTCGAGATGATTCTGAGCTCGGCGGGGTTTCTTTTCCAAGTAAACCCGTAATAGCGCCTCCTCATCAAATAAAGGGGAACGGGGAGATACCATAACACCAGGCTCAAATTATGTTGTTAAGCAGGGTGTGTCCTACACTAATTTGAGTATGCATCATTATTTTCCTATGTTTCGTGAAAACGTCGAGCCGAAGTTTCTTAAATTTCAATTTCTTAGTAATTTGCTGTTGTTGTTGCGTATTACTGTGGTAGAAACAGTTGTGGTACCGGCTTTTGCCCACGTAGGATGTCCTTTACCATGTGTCTTGAGTGCGCAGTGTGCAGTTTTGGCTCTTATATCTGGGTTCGTGAGCTGTTTATCGGTGATAACCTTGAACTTGCTTCATTTACTTCGAATTGAATCGATTGGCAGCAATCTATCATCAGCCACATCTGGCAGGTACCCATTGATTTGTCTGATACATCGATCTTCATTAAGTCCAAGGGGCAAACGTATCGCAATTTATGTTAAATACCAAGACAAAACTCTTTAACTCGCCTCAATGCACCTCATGAAGAAATCTTCCATTTCGGCACGTTCTACGGCATCCCTTGCTCTCGTCGAGCGTACACGCAAGTTTTCCTTCTGCTCATTCGCAAGCTTTCGCTCCAGAGTGCGCACTCGCTTCGTGAGTGCGTTGCCATCGTGGCGCATTAATTTACAGCGCCGTTCCCGATCTGGAGCGGTTTGCCTGCGCAGTTAATGGGGCGACGAATGAACCAGTAAATTGGCCAATGCATGGGGCAAGAAATGGCGCCAACCATTGAAAATGTGCTACAAAAAACAACAAGTTGCGAGAATATCGTATGCGCAAGAGTTCAGTTCTGAGTCCATCGATGTCAGGACAATTTAGCAATGGGACTATGGAAGAGGATACGTACTCGTTGCCCACCGTGGTTGTGGGCAGTACGGCACGAGGACCGCCTAGCACCATC
>JAYJME010000513.1:0-22252 GCA_036873775.1 Costaria costata | reverse complement strand
GGTGTGCCAGCCCAGTAGCGAAGGATAAGTTGCCGGGAGTGTTGGAGGTCCATCTCCCGCTCCCATGAGGGCTGGCTGAGACCCTTCCAGTGGGTCTCGTAGAGGACGGCGACTACGCCGCCACGGCCGCGCACAGACCGATGGCCAGTAATTTTCTCGACCTCCAGGCGTTCGATGGGCACGGAAACGTCGTCTTCGGTGACGTGGTAAGGCGGGGATTTCGAGGTGTAGTTGTTGAGGACGTATGGAGTTAGTCCTGCGGGGAGAAATCGCGGGAGGTCGGAGCTGTCGTGGGGGTTAGCGCAAGGCTTGCAGCGAACCACCGACACACGACAGGGGGCGTCTGCGCCGGGCATGTCGTTGGGGAGGTCGAGGTAGAGAAGCTTGGGGCCCAGAGGGCGACCGTCAGGGGTAGCTTCCGCGGGGGAAGGGCCGACTGCTAGAATCTTGAATGGCCCTGTCCAGTTGAGCGAGAGTTTCGCTTTGAGAACCTTGGCGTCAGTGCCAGCCTTGGCTCCTTGCCGGATGGTAGCGGCGGTGTCATAGATGGGCACTTGCTTGAGCCCATCAGACAACGCGAAATTTCGGCGTTCGACGCGGGCGATATTGAGCGCGTGTTGTTCGCGGACCAGGGCGAACGAGCGTCGCTGGCGGTCGGCGGCGAGTTATTCTGTCGTAATTTTGGATTTTTAACAGAGGGAAACATATCAGGAACGTTTGGCATTCCAATATTGTGAATAAAAAATGGGACATAAGGAAATATAAAAAATTGCGCAAAAAAAAAACATGGAAAAGCTGGAAATTTACGACAAACAGCAGTCCTTCGATATAAGAACGGCCCTTAGAATATGAATCGAAGATGCAGCTCCTCAAAAACCACACCCACGCCCCTACCCTACTAGGCTACGAAACTCCGGGAAACAGTAGAAAATGGAAACCCAGCCGTAAGGGGCGGGGGCGTCACACGCAAAAGTTACCGCCACAGTTCCAGTGGCGGGGGGAGGATGGTGTACCCCCCAGGAAAACAGAAAAAACATACGCAAATGCCACGGGTCTAGCGAGGGGAGGCGAGGCGAAAATGCATTCGGAAAACGGAAGAACACGAGCTATCGCGACATCCCCAGCGAGGGGGGAAGGGGGAGGGGGGGTTCGGCGTTGAAAGAGGCAGAACACAAAAGTACAGGCGACGACAACCTCGGATCCCCCCCGGCGACGAGCGGGGTAGAGGCAGGACGAACCCTAGAAGAGAACGCTTGTGACTAACGGCAACAGGTGAAAACGCTGGAGTTGAAATCCCGCAATGCAACTCACTCATGTTCCCTTTGCAAGAGCTCTGTTGTATTGTCCTTACACCGTTGAGTCGGATGAAACGTCTGAATAAATCGGGCGACTCGTCCCTTGACTCGTCCCCTGTTTGTCCTATACGAAGTACGCAAGAAGTACCATCCAAGTACTACGTCACCCCTTTCACGTATTTCCAAACCCTGGAACCTGGGCCTGAGCAGGCTTTCCAGGAAGCCACGATGACATTGAGGGATGAACATACAGTCAGCGTAAATCATGTAGTAAGCTACGCAAGAACACGTAAAATGTAGCCTCCTTGACGCGTGGTATGGTAGGGGTATACGAAGTACTAACTTTAGCCTATAGCGCCTAATACTCCTGTAGCACCTAATACTCCTGGGGCTTCTCGCTTCAGAAACTCTATATCCCAGCCATCAACCGACGTTGAAGAATGGTTGTAAACTAAGCCCGATATCCAGTATCACACACCATAGGTACGCATCTAACGAAACATATTGTAAATATACATCGGATCTATAGAAACGATTTGGCCCAAAAGTGGTACAAGGATACCCCTATAGCAGCACGCGTCCCTTGTTTCATTTTATTTGGGGTTTTCTTCTTCGTACTGGCTATGAAAGGTCGAAAGTTGACCTGGACATTGTCGAAGGGAAAATACTATAATAATAACAATATACTACCAGAGTACCAGGTATGCCAGATGTGATATGTCCTTCTTGCCGTAGTACCAGCGTATGATTAATAACTTCATTATTTTGTCGATTTTCAAAGTCATTCTGAGAAGATTCATCTGGAAATAAACATACATACCGGTGCCCGTAGTTCGGAGGAGGAGAGGGTGTTTTCCACGCCCTCTCTGTTAGTTAGAAGCCTCTGTCTACTCGGCTACTGAAGAGAGTCTTTTACCGAGCTTTCCCTTCCCTGCGCCCCTCCACGCCGGTCACCAACAACGAACCGCAACCCTCCCGCCCCAGCGATAGCCTCACGTACGTACATAGCCTACAGACATGCCACCCCTCCCTCCCGCTATATCATCCGATCTTATCGATCAGATCCACGCAATACGGCATGGTCGTTCATCGCCCATCGCTCTACTAGCGCGATACCCTCGCAGCAACTGACGTCGACAAATTCGGAGAAAGTCTCGACGAGAGATTGTCTGCTCAAATGAGAAGATGCCATTCGATAAACGTTCGTATGTACCAATAAACATATTCCGCGTGTTATGCTGGCATCACCAAAACCTCATTTCCAGCTCGTCTCCAACAACGGTATCGTGGTGTCATACTGCAGTACCGACGGTACTACCGACGGCGGATACACCTTTACACCCGCAAATAGTGGTGGAACAGGTGCAGGTACGGAAATCCTCCAACGTGCAAATCGCATTGTTCGCTTGACATGTATCGCTCCGGCATATCGAACAGCTCCGGAGCCTGCAAGATACAAGGGTATAGACAAAACACCATCATGGAATTGCTATTTCGTTATATTAATGATCGTATTGTTATAGCAGTGCGACCAACGAGACGGGTGCGACTTTTCATTTAGTGAAGCGGCGAGTATACTGCCGTGGCTTCAAAGGAGAGCGCGACTCCATCGGCCGCCCACCATTTTGTGGCTGGGTCTCGCCATAGATTCGCTGTACCCCGTAGATTACCTGTGGGCCGACCTTGAAATCCCGAAAGTTGTAAGTTATAAGGGGCACCAAGGCAGCGTCCTCTCTCATAGCCTCCTCTATCAGCCGCCTGGGAACTGCAGCGGGCACGGAAATGAACATATACGCGCCTTGGAGCCGTTACAAAAAACAGCGGGTGGAGTCTACGGTCTGACTCAAGGTGTTCCGAACCATTTAACTGTTTCGGTGAAATAGAACCCCTGTTCCAGCCTGCGGCCGGAAGAGCGATATGGACTAAACAAGTCTAAACAAATTACACCGACGCACCGCCACTGCTGTCATTGGTTCCGATTGTAGTCCGCGTATAGATGTTCACCTTGGTTAGCGCTATCGATGAAGACATGCACCCGGGACACTCCGTCGTTCTGGACCCAGTGCTCACAGAGTGATCCATCCAACATCTGCATACCCTGCTTCGTTGTTCAAACAAGGGACAAATAGCGGTACTTTTTTTCGTCACGGTCCCAAACCCCAACTGCCACAAATATGTCCAGATCGGCGTACGTGCAATAGCCGTTCGATCCGTGAGCTCGGCGCATGAATGGCACCGTGTGAAGATCGATATATCCATTTTTTTCTATTTTGTCTTTACCCTAAAAGAAAAACGACGAGTCTGGATGGACCTCCCTGCGAAACCAGATTTGGGGACAGCATACAATCCGAACCGGATTTGGGGGCGGAGTACATTCCGATCTTTAGAGGGATACAACGATGCAATGACGGCAATGCTACTGTAAACTCCAGCAGTGGTTGCTCAACGAAGCGATGACGGTTTAGCTTAATGGGAGTTTGCCATGCATGATCGGGGCAAGATTGGAGGCCAAGACGCAATCCAGTATTCAACAAAAATGTTACTAACTGCGCATTTCATACAACACTTAGAGTAGACTGAAACTTATCACCGTCACTAAAAATATAGCTGAATCAATCGCGCAGAAAGCACTGGAAACCCGTTGACTCAAGCGTGAAGAGGATAATCCTACAGCTTGGTGGGCAGACTGACTGGACCTGTTCATGTTACCGTCAATTACCTACGAGATGACATCGTGTCTGATGCGTTTTATCGTTCGAATTTCGTTTTTTTTTTAACATGCGAAACAACCATGTGGGTCAGTTGCTGGCTGGCTTCTTGTGTTTGATGTCTTGCCAAAATACGACCAAGCTACGGGTTTTACAACAACCAGGCCGCCGGTGCTAGCAAAACATGCAAAGATATACATACGTAGAACTGTTCGCGTTGCCTCATCTGTACGGTCTGACCTCATATGCCGCGGTACGAGGGAGCTCTGGCAAGGGCATCGCTTCACCTGTAATTGACGCAACGCACGAGCACATCAAAGGTCAAAGTGGCCAATCCCTTGTCTTCGTCCGAAAATTGGTCCCGCGTGGGTAAATTGGTGCTGGACACATGCTACGGTAGGGGTGCCAATATATTTTAGGGCAGCGGCCAAAAAAGGTATACCTGGTTCTTTTGGGGCCAAAAACAGGTATATCTTCTAAATCAAGTCAAAAACGCACCCCACGCGCCCCTGCCATTGGTCCAACACGCATTGTACCTGTTTTTGCCTGATAAACCCCAGGTACACCCGATTTCGTCTACCCTGCTTGGCTTTCAACTGTTTTTTGTCATTTTTTAGCCAATCAGAGACCCTACATAGTTCCACCCTATGCCCCCTATACGAATGCCGACGTACGGGGAGACCCCCTCCTCCCTCCGAGTCCCTCCCTCCACACCCCGCACCACGCCACATGACCAACACACACACGTATCTGCCTGCACACCTCCGCCGAGATTCATACCCTCGTACGTCATGTATACGTTGTGGTGCGGATCACAGCGTGTACAGCTGCAGCAGTAGTGCTTGATCAGCGAGGCAACATGAGACGCAGGGGATAGGCGATGATCATGGTGTGTTTTATCACTTGGAATGGGTCACTTGAAATCGCGATCAACGTGTTTTTATTTGCATATTTATACGGAGATTACTCGTAGGACAAAAGTGTTCGGGTTTGAAGAGTATGTGCGACCAAGCAGAAATACCAAACATGCAGTGTGATACAAAGTACGAGGTATCTTCTACCTACCCGTACCTGTCTGATGATGCTACTTGACAAAATGGTGGCCCAGCCATAAATGTTTAACAGCAGTTTTACTGATTGTGGACTGGATTCCAGGTAGATTGGATTCCAGATAGTCTCTCGTGCCCCCCTCCTATTTTTTGCGATCACAGCAATTATGCAGTCATACAGCATAGTCTCCTAGACCACTCAGTCAGCGCTGACTGAGTGGTCTAGGAGACTATGCTATATGACCACAAAATGTATGTTTTCGGGTTCGTATAATCTCGCCGACTTCTCAACAGGGATCTTTGGGGCTCTCCCCTCGCCAAAAGCTACTGGTATCTAGGGACACTACTATCTATCATGACCATTCAGAATAATGTCTGCAGCACATCGTCTCGAAAATAACAAATATTATGAAGTCGATGAGATTCGAACTCACGGCCCACCCTTGGTGGTTATATAGCATTGTCCCCTAGACCGTGATGAATCGTCTCGTAGTTGTGTATGGTGGTGCTGGGACAGGCTCAATGCTGGGCACTCATGATGTAGAAACACATAGGGTATATATATATTATTCGTCGTACAAGGAGTAGGGGGTAGATAAAGTTGTGCGAGAGCACCTCTCAACCTGAAAAGCTCCACAGAGAAACATGCTTGTTGTCTCTGTGGAAACCCCAAATACCGTAATATCTCGACACCGAGTACATGAGTACTCTCAACAGATCACAGTGTACCCAAATGCACACGCTACGAAGTACATCCTAGACCCATATACTGTACCACAAAACTGTTAAGAGGGGGCTTACGCTCATCATTTGGCTGCAAAAATAACTCCCATGCGTTGCAAGGAACGGCAGGGTACGTGGGGCGCGTTTTGACTTGATTTTAGCATGTACCTGTTTTTGGCCCCAAACGGACCACAGGTGTACCTGTTTTTGGCCGCTGCCCTATATTTTATTTGGCTCCTGACCTGAGCAGCTCTATACTTCACCCAAAAAATGACTTTGAGGGAAGAATGAAGTGCAACCCGTCGAGCAATCCCATGGCCGAGGTATATAATTAATCGTGTTGTATTGTTAGACTGCAGTGGTACTATACGAGGTGCTCAACACAAATGGTATTCCAACTGTTGTACAGTATTGGGTAGATACAACAGTAGTTCTTCAGGTCAGGAGTTGTCAGTCACAAACATTCGACCAAAACGCCCTACTCCTATCGTAGCGCGCGTCCCTGCATAGAGAACCATAATTCAACTGTGGGGCAGACCCTTCTCCTTGGTACCAGGTATATGCTGTTCCTCAGAGTTGTACCGGACGTTCAACAGCGGGGCAACTGTAACACAAACGAGTATATAGGTTCTACTGTATGGTCAATTTCGTCCCAGTAATGACCTTCCACACCAAACATATTCTACTGTTGTAGGCGAAGGCACCTCCAAAGCTTGAGTGTCAGAAGTCGACACTGTACGGTATTGCGGGCAGGTCCAAGCATACAAATTATCACGTGCCATGTGTGGTGGTACCACGGGTAGATCCAATATCTAAACGTTGAGCCTTTTTTACCACCGAACAAGAAATCGGCGTTCACTGATAGAAAAGGTGCGTGGATCTCGGTGCTGGGATTCTACGTAAGACAAAGCGCGTGCACCTCTCCTACTGGATATCTACAGTACCTGGAGCCGACACATTCGTGAATCGCTCACCAAGATAACTCCTTCGGCAAGACGGAAACTCTCCTTCGCGTATCATGTATTCTGTCTTCGACCCGTACAAGCGAAGGAACGTCTTGCCCGTATTGAGACCTTCCTTCACAACAACTTTCGCCCGTCCGGCTACATAGTCATAAGCGATATCCATCGACCGTATCCACGGAGGATATTCCCTGCCCCGATCCACCATATAAGATTCGACTTCCAAGCGTGCGCTGAACTGCTCGGGGAAATGCCATGTGGCCCCTGCGAGCCGTCGAGAGACACGAGGCAAATGTATTCAGTTGGGGGTTTATAGCAAAATGCAGATCCACCATACGGATATGATCGGCGTACGATGATGTGATGAGTTGCTGATATCATCGCCAATCTACCGTTCTGGGCTGCTCTTGAAAATATCTTCAAACGTAACATTTTCCCGTTTTCACTCACCACCTTAGCACTCACTCACCAACCGCATCATTCCTCCCTCCTTGAGCCAGAAGAACTATAGCGCCGACAATCTGCCGAGCCCAAGGCATTTCGATTCACAACCGGCAACGCTGACGGCTCACACAAGAGCAC
The DNA here is from genome assembly GCA_036873775.1 of Costaria costata. Taxonomy (NCBI): domain Eukaryota; class Phaeophyceae; order Laminariales; family Agaraceae; genus Costaria; species Costaria costata. The sequence goes on along the minus strand of JAYJME010000513.1, from coordinate 14,933 downwards.
AAATTTCGTGTTTTTGTTCTGATGGGGTTTCGATGTTTTGCGAAGGCTGTACTGCGTACCGGAATGCAGTACGAAACTGTATGTTTACCCTAACCGAAAAAGTTGCGCGTGCGACGACTCTCGACTCACAAGCACAGCAGCAGAAGGTTTATCGAACGTACGTTGAGCACCGAATTGAACATGGACACAGGTGACAACGGCGCGTTCATGGAAGATTTTGGGGACTCCCTGAATGATGAGGATGACTCCAGTCAGACCAAGTCTGGGCGCAACGCGATGGAGGGACTGGACACGTCGTTGCAAGCACCCAATGCAAATGATTTTTCCAATGCGCGCCTTATCGAAGAGGCAAGGATGGATGCAGAACGAAGGCGATTCCGTCGTAATGTAGTTTTCGGGTACCGTATACTACGTGCCTTAACACCCAACGCCCCTGTACGGAACACGAACAACCCTTTACCATGTTAGTCTTGCCGTTTTGGTTTCCTCGGAGGCACAATCGGTCAAAATACCGACTCCGTTCTGTACGTACGTTCACCCCATTCTGTTGTCCACTACGTGTGCATACAGCTCGAGAATAGGAATTCGCGCGTCAGCGGATTCCGAGATCAAGATATCGTTACACTACAGAAAATTCTGGACGTAGAATTTGAATTGGAAAAGGAGAGCATAATCAAGCACCAGCGAGAGAAGAGGGAGCAAGCAGCCAAGCAAGCGGGTTTGCAGAGGAAACGCATGATGCTGGAGAGACAGCTGAGAGAAGAGATATTTGAAATTGAAAAGGATCACAGAATCGAATTCTGGCTGACGCTGGTGAGAGTTTCGGTGTGTGGCGTTTGCTGCGATGGTGGCGATGATGGCGACGGCGCACAGAACATTGCCAGGGACGGCCCTCCGTGTGTACTACGTATGTTTTCCATGTTCAGACGCGAGGTTGGATGCGCGCGGTTAGGCAAAAACTCAAACGTAATTTATTCGGAACTCATGAATAGTTGTATGAGCGCTCATACAGTAGTCAGCACCAAATGCAGTATCTTACGATGTTTCTAGCGACCGCCGAATTCGCACCTACAGCAGTTATCTGTTGCTATACTGATGATAGCGTTGATTTTGTACGTGGGAACTTATTTACGCTCCTCGTCGGTTTCATGCACACAGGTTAAGCAAAATTCCACACCGCCAACCGCTCGGATTGAGGTCAACTCCATCACGGCCCGTGCTCTTGCCAAGGCTATGTGGACGAATACTTCACTAACCAGCCTAGACTTATCGTGCAGCCAAATCGACGATCCAGCGGGCGCGTACGTTGCTCGCTTGCTAAAGCGCAACACAGCACTGGTGAACGTTTCACTAGGGTCGAACCAACTTGGAGCGCGTGCGTGCCGAGCTTTCGGCGAGTCGCTGTGCTCAAACACAACGCTCAAATGTCTAAGTCTTGAGGCTAACTTCTTATCACGCAGCGGGGAAGACATTTCGGGAATACGAGTTCTCGCTGATATGTTCAGCAAGAACAAAACGATGACATCGATTAATCTTTGGAGATGTGCACTGGGTGCAGAGGCAGGGGCGGCATTATCGCGGGGGATGGAATCAAATCAGACCATAACTTTCCTTGAGGTCGGACAAAACGGATTGGCGATGGCAGACCAGCACAAGGTCAAATCTGCGCTGGAGGACAACCTCAAAATTTTTGAGCAACGGCAAGCGGTACGCCGCCATGAGCAGACGATCGCGAACAAGATATTGGCGGAGGAGAAAGCCTTGCAGGACCAGCTCAGAGCAGAGAGGCAATTGCGCGAATGGCTTGAGGATCAAAAGCAACAACGTGCCGAGGAGCGACGAAAAACAGAGGAGAAAAGGTAATGAGCTACGAGTAGTCCTTTACGTACTTCGGATGGCTTCGCTTTCATGTCACTTGTTCGTAAATAACGTTATTTCAAATCAACAACTTCCGCTGTCGCTGACATGTCTTGTAGAAATCGCGACACACGACGATTCCATATGTTCAATTATGTTCAATAGTATCCATGTGGTCACAGACGATCAAAACGGCAGAATCCGCGGGAACAGCCGTCTACATGAGCTTCTCGCATGTCTTTGCTTCGCTTTTGACACTAGACTGCTCACAGGCAGCTAGGCTGTTGACCCAATAAGCGAATGAAATCGGGATTTTCTGCGACTTTTTTCGGGGTCGCATAAGCGACAAAGAGGTGTTTATATCACCATGATTATGCGACCAGTATTCGACCTAAATAAGTACCAGTTTTGCCTCCTTTCAAGCTTGTTTTAGGGGCTATGCACGTTTTTGCACCAACACCACACACGGGGTATTGTGGTCAGCTTATTTCAAGTAGTTTCGGCGTTTCATGACGTCAACAAAAAAAACGAATACATAATGAATCATAAGTACACGAACCCATTAAAAACCCAGTGATTCGTTCATTTTTACATCGATTTGTGCTGTTTAAGTGTGGCTCGTCCTCGTTTTGAGCGTGGCTGCTTGTCATGTCAACCCACCTTAGGCTCAAAATGGGGGGTCGCACAGGCAGCCTATGCGATATATATCGCTTGTTATGAGACCCCCTATGCGACTATTAATAGTAAGCGAGAAAACCCGAGTTAAGCGAAAATAATTGCGAGCTTATTGGGTCAAAGCCTACAGGCAGCCGGCCGCGTTGACACAAGAGCGAACGTGCATTGCTCAAGCAGGTATCGTTCCGCAAGAAACGATGCAAAATTCGCTGAAGAGTATGATATGGGCAATTCAGAGCCTTGGACTAAAGCCAGCAGCCAGGATCCCATATATCCTGAATACGAGTACATCTTCAAATGGGGGCAATACTTACCATTTTAAATAAGATTTGGCTCCGGATTCTACTACTGCTGTGTTTGCGTGGATGCCAGAGTTTTTTTCACAAAGTACATTCAAGCTATCCCACACCATTTGGCTTAAAACCTCGAACACGCCGTGTATTCGAATGCAGGTTTGCGCAACAAGTCGCGGAGGACGCTGAGATAGCCCTTCTCCATCAAGAGAAGGTGGACGCGGAAAAGAAGGCAGAGGCTGCCAAGCTAGCCAAATCTAAAAAGAAGAAGGGGAAAAAGTAGCACCCATCAGATAAATATAAGGATTGATTTATGAGCAATTGATTGGAAACAATCAACGTTTACGTCACGATTCCACCACGGCAACAATAATACAGGGGTGCGCCATCTGAGCCACCTCACTCGGCTGAAGATATCAGTACGGTCAAGGAGGTGCTTGAAGTATGGGAACGCGTTTGCGATTCACCCCGCCACATCTCCGTACAGTCGCTACCATGTACCTCCCAACCAACTGCCGCTTTGATGCGCCAGAGTGCTTTGTATTTGACAAGACACAGAAGTGATCAAAACCAATCGAAAATATCCTAACCTAGAAATGAATAGGCTTGTCGTACGTCGCCATGCAAGCTTCCTTCAGTGCCTCACTGAGGGTGGGGTGGGCGTGGCACGTCCTGGCGATATCCTCGCTCGAGGCTCCGTATTCCATGGCAAGAACAACTTCCGCGATCATTTCGCCCGCGTTGGGCCCAAGAATATGGGCGCCAAGAATCCGGTCAGTTTCTTTGTCGCTGAGGATTTTGACCATTCCATCCTTGTCACCCACGCACGAGGCACGGCTGTTGGCCGAGAAAGGAAAGGTCCCCTTGTTGTACGCCACTCCTGCTTCCTTCAAAGCTTCCTCCGTCTTGCCCACCTGGTGCATCAAAAACAGCGCAGATGACAATTTCAGCAAGCTTACCATGTCGACAACAAAACAATATCAGGAAACAGTGCGCGGTTTCTGTCACCTCGCGTAGTCTATAAAAACCAGTACAAATAACAACTTCAGGATGAGATACGTAACAAATAAATAAGCGCGCGTGCACATCGAATCAACCCAAATCGGCCTCACCTCTGCGACCTCCGGGTATGTGTACACCACGCCAGGGATAGCGTCGTAGTTCACATGCCCGGCAAAGCCTGCGATGGTTTCGACGCAGGCAATGCCCTCCTCCTCTGCCTTGTGCGCCAACATCGGGCCCGCGATGCAGTCACCAATGGCATACACAGACGGCACCGCTGTGCGGAAGTGCTTGTCCACCTCGACACGGCCCATCTTGTCGAGCGAAATGCCCATCTCGTCACAACCTAGGTTGGCCGTGTACGGTCGCCGGCCGGTGGCCACCAACACCACGTCAGCGTCCATCGTCGTGGACGCCCCTCCCTTGGACGGTTCCATGGTGAGCTTGACGCCTGATTCCGTCACCTCTGAAGCCGTGACCTGCCACAGTACAAGTACCGCGTACAATACAACAGTTAGTAAGCATAGACGACGATCCAAAGTTGTTGCTGTACCTCTCAAGAGCTCATATACGCACAACAGTCGGGGTATGTTTCTTTTGACCTGGCAAATACTGTTGGCAAATACTGTTTTCAACTTTAACTGTGCACACGAAGCCGCAAATAAATTTGACGTTGCTCAACTGGCGGAGGCAATGTAACTATTAATACACAAAAAATCGTATCATAAATCGCGGGCGAAGATCGCGTACGTACAACACGTGTGCCGTGAGAGATGCAGCCTGGCAGCAAGCACGCTGGGTGGGGAGCGCGTATTTCATCAGTTCGTAATACATTGCGTAGTAATTTGATTAAAGCGGGTCGGGGCATACTTTTGCAGCTGCTGTGGCTGTACTACACTAACCCTCACTCGAACACTGCTTTCAATCCGAGACGAGGCGAGCCTAACCACGCGTACCGACCACGATACGTCGGAAAGAGCGTTCGACCAACACGAAGTATATGAATAGGACCAACGCCGAACCCCCTCTGGCTTCGCTTAGACATGCTGCCACACGATAAGGACGCCCGTTCTTCGCTAGTCGAACAAATACCTTCGTTTTGAACTTGAACTTGAGCCCCTGCTTCTTTAAGACGCGGGTGAACGCTTTGGTGATCTCCTGATCCATCGAAGGGCATACTCGGTCCAGGAACTCCACAACAGTAACCTTCGCGCCCAGTCGAGCCCAAACAGATCCCATCTCCAAGCCAATAACACCACCGCCGATCAGCACCAGGTTCTTCGGGACCTGAAAGCATGGCGAGCACAGATTGCGTGACGTACGATAAGATACCCGACTGAGCCATGAACTCCCCTGACATCTCCACAACACCATTACCCACGTCGGCGGTGATTTACATAATTTACTCTACTGTACGGCGACTTGTCTTCGATTAGTTGTGTACCTTACTGTACTCTTCTCAGATCACCTCCTTAAGGTCCAGCGCTCCCGTTGAGTCGACAATCTTCCCCTGCGCGTTGTCCACAGGCACAGGTGGGAGCGGAGTGACCTCCGATCCCGTTGCGATGAGAATGTTCTTCGTCTCCAAAGACTGCTGTCCACCCTCCGCCAGGTCTACATTCACAGTGTTAGGCCCGCCGAGCTTCCCGAAGCCTTTGATGTAATCCACCTGAGAAAGGTGCCGCCATGGAAACCATGGCGGAGGAGGTGTCAGATTATATAACAAGTTACTATTAATATCAAATACGATTACGTACAAGTCTATATTTCACATTCGGACATCGTGACACCACCTTCGCCTTTGTTATACTGCTATAAATATGATATCATACTACTAGGATACGAACACGGAAGTTACCTTGTACTTCTTGCATAAGTATTCGATTCCCCCCGTCAGCGCATCGACTTTTGTCGTTTTGCTCTCCATCATCTTGCCCACGTCCATGGACACTTCACCAACACTGATGCCGTGAGAGGCCATGTTGTGAGTAGCCTCGTGGTACAGGTGCGACGAATGGAGCAAAGCCTGCATCGGCGTCAGGGGTCACGAGAAAAGCAACCGAAACAGAATCAGCAACCAGGTCAAGCAAATATTAATATTTATCTTACGAAACAGCAGTGTAACATCGAGAGCTATGAGTCGCTACAGCTGTACCAGGTATAATATTATACTGCTGCATTGCTGCTGACAGCTGTGTCGCTGTACGAGCAAATACTGGTAACAGCACGAAAGAGTACGTATGATACGTACGTGAATATAAACAAAATCATGCGGGGTGAAAGCTGAAAGTGCCCCATTTGGAATTTGGAATACTTTTTGGAACACTTTTTACGGCAGACGACAGACGATAGTTAGTCTATTATTAATAGTCTACACTCGCAGCTTGTGCAGGCAGTGAATTGTCCGCCACAAAGCTTCTTCTGTTGCACCCATGAGGTATACCGTATAATATTCCGGGCACCAGCAGTCATAATGGCATATCAGTCGAGAAACAAGAAACAAGAACGGCAATAATCTGGCTTACGTACGTAGTGTACGCTGTACCAGGTATGATGCATGACACCAGGTACAATACAGCAGTACACATAATGTACTCGTAAAAGCGGGTTGTTTTTCCAGGGTGCCGGTCTACAGTAATCTGATCATGTGGTCATGTCAACATCGGTCTACTCGACGTTCTGTTGTATGGGCATTGGGCACAGCGAGTATGGGCACAAAACGAAATACGTAAGTACTCGTATGTACTCGTCGACATCTCGAAAAAGCAATTTTACGCACCCAAAACTATGGGGTCTTCAAATAAATGGCTGCCGGCGCGGCCTGCTCGAGGTTACTTTCCCCAGGCAGACTGTACGTGTACTTCGTACAAACAGGTTGTCAAGTGCCGCTCAAGTGTGGGTCTGCACGAAACAACAATCTACGTGTACGAGTACCCAAAAAAGTGTACGTATTCGTATATTATCCCAGGGTACATACGTATCTCAAGTACTCAAGTACAGCAGTACTCGAAGTGTAGACTACTCATATCGGTACTATTGTACCTTTACCTACGAACTCGAAGCAAGTCTCTTTACGCCGCACCTTGGAAGGGATGCACCCCACGTTGAGGCAAGTCCCGCCCAGCTTGCCCCGGGACTCCACGACAGCAGTTTTCAGTCCCAATTGGCTTGACTTGATGGCAGCTACATATCCGCCCGGGCCTCCTCCCACGACAACGACATCATACGGCTCAGAGGATGCCGAGAACGCCCTGCACAAAGGAGCGGCCGATTCCGGATTGGAAACTAGTTGAGCGTCACGGTCGTACGTACCATATAATATGGTGACTACGACGTATAATAACAAGGTCTCAACAAAAAAAGGTTCCGTTAACGATATTGCACATTTATCTCTGTAGAGTGATGATAAAGACAGATGGCACGCGTATGGTCACTTAGAGCTGTCAATGGTGCTGGGTGCTGGGTGGTCAAAGTTGGCCAAACCGTCAAATGGGATGGTACGTCATACCAGTACCTGCCAACTTCGGCATTGAGTACGGAAGCAACAATAATTGCACGTGTCTTCGTCACTACAACAGCACTAGACAGGACTCACCGTGTGCACCCGAAAAAGGAGGTACTGCGAATGGCGCCCAGGTGCTGGCGGGCCGGGCGTAGGTGCATAGCCAGCTGGGCCATGATCACGATATGCACTTATCCGTGCAGGTGTGTATGCGGGCTACACTGGTGCCTCTGCCTCGTTCCTTTCCGGTTTCCTGCATGGAATCAGCCCGCTTTATACAATAACGCCGTTTGTCGCGATAGAACTCCTTTCGGTTTCAAAAATAAAAATACTACACCGCATCCAGCTGTCGTCGTGTCGTCGTGTTACGTACAGTTCATATCCAATCACCATGGTCACCCATGTCACCCATTTGCGCCATATCACCATTGATCATGTCACCATTTCACATGCCTGACAAATTAAGATGGTGTGTGAAATGATACTGAAGTATGAGCTGTGCTGTGCGTGTGCGTTCAATTTACGAGACACGAAAAAAGTTCCTGAAGTATCATACTGTACGTGACATGATACGAAGTACCAGTATAGAAAAAAGAGCTAGCCGTGTGACCCCGGATCTGAGTTACGATCATGTAGGAGGGAGCGAGAAAAGAAGGGCGGAGGGAAAAAAAAAGAAAACGTATATACGAGTACCGGTACGAGGTACGAGTATAGTCACATCATCTGGTACGTTTCTTGCTCGTGGAGCCTCAACTCACAAAATTAATACGACTGACTGTCAGACGTTGTGTTAGCACATACTGGTACCAGATAGAGTTTATACCGTGGTATATGATACGTACTACCTGGTACTGCATTATCGTTATATAATAGTACTTCTACCGAGCCCCCCCGTTCATCGCCGGGGGTAATTTTGGGAACCTGGCACCTTAGGCCGTTTCTTATGGGGGGGCTTTTTTTTATGTTGTGAACAGAGATTTTTTCGCAAGTTAGTTTTTGCCTGGGGAGGAAATCGAGCCGGCTCTTCTCGGAATGAGTCTGACTACTCTCGGAGTACCCAGATCAGTTTCCCGCCTCTCGAGAGTCGCAGTTGCGACAATTCCGGGCTAGCTCATTTTTTAATTGTGTAGTCAGAAAACTGACAGTTGATCAAAACGGGGGCTCTGTTCGATCAACTGTTTTTTTCCAGCAAGAAAATTGAAAAATGACCTATTAATAGACCGAAATTCTCGCAACTGCGACCATCGAGAAGCGAGAAGAAACTGGTCTGGGTACCTCTCCGAGAGTAGTCAGACTCATTCCGAGAAGAGCCGGCTCGATTTCCTCGCTTTATGGAGCAAAAACTACTGCAACTTGAAAGCAAAATAATCTCTGTTCAACCTCAAAAAAAATGTCCCCCATATGAAACGGCCTTATACTGCGGCAGCACAGGATTGCATTTTTTTTTTTTGTGTCCTGACTTTTTCGACGACACATTCTCGACCCCCCCCCCCCCCCGCGCCCCCCCTCGCTGGGGATGCGGCTGTATCCCAGGCAGCACTTCAATACCACCACAACAAAACACAGAAAAACGAACATCGATACACAACAAGACGTACGTCTGAAAATCGTTCGACACCGCGAATTAGACCGCCCGCCTGGTGACATTGAAGGCACCACCAACCGCAGTAAACCGTGGTGCGTAAAAGGTCAAAAAATGGTGTAGTAACTATCGTGTCGAGGTGGTCAAGGAAGTGCATGATGTAGCAGTGGTCGATCGAGACAAGGCTAATAATGGCAGCTTTACCCAGCCACCAGAGAATATTTATCGTCAGACTTTTATCGAAAATAGGCGTAGAAGCGCCAGAGTCATAGGCCACGACAGTTGAGGTCGTGTTTGAGAACTATCAAAACTCGCCTTCGACCGCGCGATAATTTCATCGGGCAGCAACGATGCGCATGTGATGGTGGAGGTGGTTGGTCTGGCGTCGTGGTATCGATGTGGTGGACATGAATGACCAAGGTCGCCTGGGGAGTGTTGCAGTCGACTTCGCGCAACCATGAATGGCTGAGGAGCCCGACCGCGGATGACAGCGACGACCGCGAGAACCTGTTTTTATAGTACCCAAAGATATGTTCGACCTCGAGGAGAAGGGGGGATGATATGCCGCCGAGTATAACGTGATAGGCGGCGGGGGGTACTAGGTGGAGTGTACTCTTATCGTGCATGGGCGTAGTCGTATAACGAGGGGCTTATTGGCGGAAGGGCTCAACGTACTCAGCGAGATCTACTTACGTGTTGACAGATGCCGACCGGGATGTCGGGGTTCTGGCAGGACTTGTATCGAGCGATATGGACATGACCGTCGAATGAGGTTCGAGCAAGGTCGAAAGGAAGGTCAAGGCACTGGAACATGCTCATGGGCGAACATCAGGAATGTCGGGTGCCGGTATCAGGCCAATGGCGCAGATATTGTATGGGGCCACCCAGTTCAAGGAGAGCATCTACATTGCCTTTGGTGCCCCTACGTCCGTGCCGTTTCGAGAACAATCACGGCTAGTGGCGACGGAGTTGTACAATCACGCACACTCGCCTGTCACGAAAGAGGGAGATCGGTCTGGTGGGGGCAGGATAAGAGGTTCCACTGTTGTAGCTACTGTAGTGCTGTATGACACGAACAGTGAACAAGCCGGGTATAAAGATCGGTATGAGAGGTATCAGGGAAAGTCTGTTCCAGCACGGACCTATACTTGGATCGTGCTCAATTATTTGGTGGTGTGACTGAGATTAAGGAGTGCCTGGTTGGTGTTATGTGTGGTGGAGATACACCGGTTGGAACACATAATGTTGAACACTTAGCACGTACGAGTATGTACGTATATGCCCTTCGCTACGCAAATATTCGATTTCGATTGCCACCACCACCACCCCCGACATCGTCTGCACGCTTATGAGCAGTGCCACAACGCGAGGAGAACTACTGTACCTGGTACATGCGCAAGCTAGTCTACGACTCCCCACCTAAACACCCTAAGGAGATCGCTATCGGGGAGTGAAGAGTTCGTCGACCGACTTAATTTCTCGCACTTCTTCCTCGAGCGCCGTTGAGGTGCCGAATGGGTCTGTTGGACTCGCTACGCCTTCTCTTTGCCCCCCACCATCTGTTTCAACCTCGATTGGAGGTTCCCATTGCGATTCACCAGTGACGTGGTTATACCAAAAAACCAAACCCGTTGATGGGTCCTTGAACGCGGTCCAATCCCCGGTGGCGGCATCAGCAGCGTTGTCGCCTGTTGGGCTTTCTTCCTCAGCCCGCTCCCCCGATAGCGGACCCGCCGACAGCTGATCTGGTCGCTCCCACTGGAACTCGTTGTTTTTATCGTTGTAGTAAAAAACGTTGCCGTCTGGAAGTGTGTACTCTATCCAATCTCCTTCTCGTTTCAAACGCATCGAAGAATTGGCGACAGGTTTGGCGCTGGCCTCGCCAAGCCCAGTTGGCGTGTCCCATTGTGATTGTTGAGCGACGTGGTTGTACCAAAACACACTTTGCTCATTCTGGTCTTCGTATGAAATCCAGTCCCCCCAGTGCTCAAGTCGCACGGATCGCCCGCGGCGCAAGGACCACAGAGACTCGGGACGAGCCAGCTGTTGATTCGCCTTGACTTCCGTTGCGGCACCTCCCCCGTCCTGCGCGTCACCGTCAAGATCCTCCTTGCACCTTTTGTGTCCCTACTCGCAAACACATAGATGACGATGATGGGAGTCAGTACATGCGAGGCTGCCGTCTGCGTGCAGCGCACACAATTGCTACAACAAAACTGTGCGTCCCAAATACCAGTAGTATGTGTGGGAAAATGTGCTGATTCAGTTGGTTTTCATGAACTTCGAGTTGGCGGGTCTATTTAGCTACAAACTGAGTATCACATTAGACTCACCTCGAGGGTAGCCAGGAATAGCACCGAATCGAAGTAGGAATTGTCGACGTGGTGATGCAACTGATATTCCATCAAAATCTTCTCGCAGGTTGACTGCCCTCTGTTAGAGGCGAGGTCGATGGGTCTAAGCCCTTTGCTATTTCGTACGTCCGGTGCAACACCGTACTGTAGAAGGAGGAGGAGGCAAGCTGTACTGCCGTTATACGCTGCCGCATGCATTGGCGTGTCGCCACGCTTATCTGCCTCGGCTAGGTCTTGACCTTCACACTCAAGTAGTTCGCACAGACACTCTGCCTTTTCGAGTCGGTCTGTAGCGCAAGCGATAAACAAGGGTGTCCTCGAGTCCACATCCTGTCAACATCAAAGAACAACCGGGGGTTGCAGACTGTTGAAGTTGCGATTGCATCCTAGGCACGGCGATAGCCATCAATCTTGTGTTGGTAATTGTTCAACGTAATGTAGTTTCCTCAAGTGACCACACCTGTACCCAAGACGATGAGTTACAATAGCATCGTCAACACACGCAGAATCGAGAGTGAAAGATCATGCAAACCTTTGCTCACAGAAGAATGAACCACGCATCTGAATCAGGCGCTCAACAGAAAGTTGAGACAGACTCACCTTCTCGTTTAAGTTTGCCCCATGCTGAGATAACACCTCCAAAACTTCATTGTTTGCCGCGAGATGAGCAGGAGTCATATGCATGGCATTGAAGGGTTCCACTTCACTGCGACCCTGCTGAAGAAGCAGCCGGCAACACAATCCAGACCCAGCTAGAGCAGCAGCATGTAGCGGTGTATCCCTGTTGACATCCATCGCGTGACAGCATTGAGGACCTTCCCGAATCAACAGGTCCGCAGCGTCAGCGTGCGCGTTCGCGCAAGCGTAAAACAGGGGATTTCGCCCGGCTGGATCAGTGTCCACCAATAACGATGGGTCACCAAGTTGAATAGCCTCAAGGCAAGCCAAATGCCCGGCTGCCGCAGCCAAGTGCGCCGCAGACATATCCCTCTGAAGCGTGCGGCAATCAGTGCACACATTCAAGTCGATAGGCTGAGCCGAGGCCAAGGTTTCTTCGGTCCACGGGGTGTCTTCCGTTGCAGCATCACCTTCAACATTCAACAGGCTGCTTGCGTACCCTCGATCGGACGAGATATCGTCCGGGGGCGCTGAGCTAGAAATAAGAGTCTCGTTGGGGTCGACAAGCTCTTCATTCGGAAGCTCTTCACTCTGAGGGCGACTCACGGGGTTGGGTGCATAATCCGTGGCCTCGTTGGCTAGATCCAAGCCATCTGTACTACCGGTAGTATGCTGTGCTGCGCTGGGTTCAACAGGACGAAGCGCGTCGTTCTCCATTGGAACAGCATGCTGTGCTGCATGAGCGTCGTTCTCTATTGGAACTGGATCCTGCTCTGCATGAGCGAAATTCTCTGTTGGAACGGGACCCTGTGCCGTATGAAGGTGAATGTCTCGATTCGTGGCCTCTTCCTCGACGAGCCTGGCCGCGGCTTCTACCGCAAGGTGCTCATCCTCTAAAACGTTGGAAGAGCGTTGCTGAGCTATTTGAGATGCCAGCGCTACCCTTTCCGCTGCAAGTTCATTTGCCTCCCGTTCCATTTTTGCGATTGCTGCTGCTTCTGCAGCCATCTTTTCAAGGACCCGACGTTTTGCCGCGTCGCTGAGCTTCTGAAGTTCTGCCTCTTCCTGCTGCATCTTGGCCTCCATTGCCTCGCGTTTTCGCGAGATCTCCTGCGCTTCCTGGACCATTGTGTCCTCTAATCTTAGCTTCTTCGACATTTCCGCCTGCAATTCAGCGCGTTTTGCGGCCATTTCCACGGCTTGCCTCTCCATTTCTGCAATGGTGGCGGCTTCCGCAATCATTTTCGCTTCCACCTGTCATGTGGTCAAATTTGTGCGGATGTAAGCGGCAAAAAAGCTTATTGACAGGCAGGAGGTAGCACGCTACCAGGTATTTCTTAAGAGATGCCAGCTGCCACTTGCCTCGCGCTTTGCAGTCTCGCTCAAACTTTTGATTTCTTCCTCCTCCTGCTTCATGCGGGCCTCGACCAAGGCACGCTTATGCTTCAAAGCAGAAGAGCTAGCTTCGATCTCCGCGTCCTTCTCGTCCTCGTGCGCTTCCAGTTCCTTTTGCATATTTTTCCTCTGCAAAGCCATTTCAGCAGCCTTCCGTTCCAACTGAGCGACCACCTCTGCTTCCGCGCGAATACGCTCCTCAGCCTCTCTTTTCGCCTCCTCACTCATGAATTTGTTCTCTCCCTTCTTTTTGGCACTTTCTGTGAGCTCCGCCATTTTGCTCGCCTCCTCTTCTAACCTCTCTTCCATATCCTTGCGTTTTTTCATGAGCTGCTCTCTCTTTGCCTGACGTCGTCGGAGTTTCTCCTCGTCCTGAAAGATGCGGTACGGTCATTGATTGGTTTGATGTTATAATTCCTGATGCGGCACGAAGCACAAAGTTTACCTGCCGTACATATGATACGTATCATAGCCGCGTCATTGCCGGATGCTGAGCCGTATCGACGGACATTGCTAATCGTACATACGTCTTCTGTTGTCTACTCGTGCACCATATTACCTGGTACAAAGGTCAGAAAATACGCTCTTGTACACTTAGCTTGCAACGTGTCCCTACTAATAGTACCCCGAAAACTTTCCCACTCACCTGCTGAACTCCTCCCTTTTCTGCCTGCTTGCGTTCCACACGCTTGCGTCTTGTCTCTTCGACAGCAGCCAGGGCCCTTTGCAAAAAGAAAAAGGGTGGGCATGGGAGGTGGATCAATCGAAGGCATCCACTCAAAACGACCGAATCTGTATCTCCAGTATGTAAAACTGAAACTGCGTCTGTCTGTCTGTCTGTCTGTCTGTCTGTCATCATGGTTTCGCCATCCAGAGCGTTTCAGCCCCGTCTTACAGCATGGGTAGAGAGGGTGGGTGACACAACCAGTGGAACACTGGGTCGCATGTCGCGCCGAGTCGTGGCCGTCGTGTGATGAACATTGTTGCCGAAAATCCCGAAGCGGTCCCGAGGCATAAATCCAGCGTTGTTGCTGGCTTACTTTTCAAAATATAATCATAAATACTGGCAGCCCATTGGTTGATTCCAGTGCTACCCATATAGGCCAATTCGACACCCGAGACTGCTGGCTATTTCTAGAAGGTTTGTGACGTACGGGGATTGTTAGCAGTCGAATTGGCCTATTCCATCCATAGAGCCAACCAGCATTGCTGACTGCTGGGGATGGTTTGTTGGTGTCCCCGGGGTCGGGATTGTTTGTGTCGCCGGAGTGGGGGTTTCCATGGTGTGGGGGGATTTTTATTCCGGGGATAGACTGCTTGTGTCCCCTGTTTGGAGTGTGCGTTGTTTCGGTAAGGTTTTTTCCGAGGAAGAAATATTATCCTCCCCTGCCTTGGGATGGCTTGCTTCGGGGTTTCTGATACTGGTAGTTCGGTAGGCGTTATTTCCGGAGGTGGTCGATTTGTTTCCCCAGTTCGGGGTTTCCGTTATCTCGAGATTCGTTTGATTTGAGGATGAAGTATTGTCCTCCCGTCTTGGGGATGATAGTTAATGTCAGTAGTAGTAGTAGTAGTAGTAGTAGTAGTAGTAGTAGTAGTGGTAGTAGTAGTAGTAGTAGTAGTGGTAGTAGTAGTAGTAGTAGTAGTAGTAGTAGTAG
>JAYJME010000512.1:0-22264 GCA_036873775.1 Costaria costata | reverse complement strand
CACTCATTGTTTACCCCTACCACAATTTATGGGGCAGTGGTGGCGTGGGCACCGCGGCCACTCTAGACATACTCATCAGATATGATGCCCGTTGTTTTTGGGAGAAAACGTTGCATCAAGGTATGGTCGACTGGTGGCATGCCACCCACTGTTTACTAGTAGTAGTTAGGGATACTACGCCCTCTATTGTGGCCTATACAGCAGAATAGACACAACGCGAATAGTCTCATCATGGCAAGGCTTCGAGGGCTTGCATCGGATAGGCCTCCCTATGTTTTCGCTGCTCTCGGCGCCCTCCCTTGCAGATCCAGCTAGCAAACACCACAAGTACAAGACGGCCTTTGTCAGCATACAAGCGGCAAACCGCAATTAATTATCGCGGCCCAGGATATAATGCACGCTACGCAAGTGTACTCGTACAGAGTATTACTTCATAGGAATCATCGAGGAGGAAGAGCTGCTATCACGCTGCCACCAGGTATGAAGCGTAAAATCCAGGGCTTTCCTCCGGAAAAAAAACCCCGCCGCAATTCTCGGGAATTTGTTTTTTTCCCGTTCTCCCGCAAATATCGTCCCCGTGGTACCATCCAAGCAGTTCCCGGAAAACATTGATTTCCCGTTCCCATTTCAAACCGGTCCCGTGGAAAATGCCTCATTCCTCGTGGCTTTCAGTTGCCGGGCCGTAAAATCCCGTGGAAAACTCGATTTCCAAAATCCCGTGCAAACCAAAAAATGTTGGAAAAAAAAAAAGATAATTCCCGCGGGGATTATTCCCGCGTCTTCAGCGTGCACGGGATCACAAAACGGGATCAGCACGAACACCGAACAACGCTACGAGTATTCATTCGTATTGTACATACATACTACCAGGTATTCTTGATATGATCTAAGATCTACCTGGTAATACGTACTCGTATTAATAGAATACGTGCAGCAGTTCCAGGTCTGGGATAGCATAAAAGCATTCCACACTATTCCACGTAAGACACAGACTTACGGCCTACGGCCAACAAGATTGCGAATTACTTTACGTACACAGATTTTGTAATTTTTTTATTTTTATGTAGTATGATAAGGGCCGATGAACACCAAGTTGAATCATATCTTTCGAAATTGAATAGAATGCAGCGGCCTTGAAGTATTTTGAGGCGCCGCAGGAGGTCTACTCTGTGCTAGAAGCCGCCGGACCTCACGATGCGGCTCCGCCCGGTGGCCCTGCCTCTCGATATTGATGGATCTCCCCTGTGATCGACGATACGACACAAACAAGTAAGTTTGCATGATGGCTAGCTTCGGTCTCCCTCACTCGTGGACGATGCCACGAGTTGGACACACTCTCCAAATCGAACAAAGAAGCTTGCTCGCACGCAGTAGGTACTCGTAAAACAGATCTTCTAGTAATAATATACACAAAGTATCACGCAGCTTGCAAAGATGAGTATCAACCATCACTTCACACTGGTCGAACTCACAGCTAGCTGTCGTATTCTATAAAATTAAATGTAAAACAAGACAGCTGTAAGTAGCTGGTACTCATCTTTACACGCTGAGTGATACTTCAAGCGCACGTGTTCTATACTTCGTATCATATATATTTTGAACCGACGGTGTTTGCGAATTCGACCTAATAGTATGATATATATATATATACCAGGTATATCATACCAGTACAATAGTTCACACGAGGTACTCAGGTTTCAAAATGAACGTGTTCTAAAATCATTTCTCATGAAATATATACTACTGTAGGTCAGTGAAATATTGTCGGCAGCCGTTTCATGCGAAACGGAACTTGTGATGGTATGATAAAGAAGTTCCGTTTCGCATGAAACGGCTGCCGACAATATTTACCTACGAACGTACCAGGGTGCGTACGAGCTTCGAGTACTACTCTGTACTCTGTATGCTCCGTATCTTTGTGCTGACCTTACGCTGCTGCTGCAGTACCGCTGCACCTGGTACTGCAGTACACTACAGGTATCTTAGTACTGTTGTAAGCACTCACAAGCACACGCTTCAACTATTAATAAGGGCTCGGAGGGGCACAGAGTACCTCGGAGGGGCACAGAGTACATACAGCGGGACTGGAGAGGACAAAAGTGGCCTCGCTGTGGAATCGGTCAGTGCTTGGTTGTGTTCTTTGCGAATCCAAGGCAAGGTCACAAGTCGAATAAAGTAACACTTCCTGTAGCTTTTTAAGACTATTTTACCATGAAAATAATACCGGCACCAGACAAGGGAAAGGAGGCCTGGCCGCCGACGCCGAACCATGCCCATGCGATGAGGTTCTTTTTTGTCTTTAGGGTGAGTTCAAACGGGGTTTTTAGGGGTATAGGGATAACATGAACACGGCAGGTGCCCGCGGGCGCCCCAAACCGCCTTAAAATTAACTTATGACACGCTGGCAACACGCCCGCAGCCCATGCCGAGCACGCACGCCCTTTGGTTTTTTTGGAGGGGGCATTACTGGGCGAAACGGCACCGCGGTGCTCGAAGGGGGAAGAACATGCTCCCTTTTGACTACTGGTTGAGGAAGACCCCCCAGCACATATTCTTTGTTTAAGCACTACCCCCTTGTGACATTACTTCCCCCCCAATTGACTGAACATACCCCGCTTTGATCAGTGCTGACGTCACCAAAAGCTAGTATTTCGACATCTCCACCTCGTCGTCCAACAACCTGAACAGACCAAGGGCGGAACATCGAATAGCTGCGACTATTCCCCGGAAAAAAGCACCGCACAATTTACAGAAAGATACAACCTATGTACGAACAACTTCGGTTCAACGTAATACAACTGACAACTATTTCTTCTTAGAAACCAAATGCAGCGACATCTAGGGTGCTTGGGAGGTGGGCGGTGTGTGGGGTGGGGCACTGATGCTCTCATATCCACCGCGCAGCAAATACACCCAGCGAGGCTTGAAGGGTATTGGCAGGCGGGGTCAACTCCACCTCAAGGGTATTGGTACGTACGAGTGGCATTTCCGGGAATGCAAACAATAAAAGGAAGGCAGCACGTGGCAAGAAGGCTACGTACAATGACCTGCTTGGATTGTTTTGCCGTGCGTTATTTATGTGGTCCATTTTCAGCTCCTATTGGAAACGTCTGAAACTGCGAATAGGGCTAAATCTCTTGATCTGAACCGAAAGAAGCACCTATCAAGGTTTAGACGCAAACACGATAGGTCCTTTCTTTAGACCCACAGACCAGCGTGAAATAAGGTTTTTTCCAAAAAGATGTACTAGGGCACTTTTTTTGCCGAAGTACATATTTTGTTGTTTATTCTGGGCACTTTCTGTACATCAAACAACGCTTCTGGTGACCGAGATGCACAAGCGAGCACACACAGCACAGAGCAGCTCAGCTCGGCCCCTGATCACATATCAACGCCCAGCACAACTACAACTAGCTGCTAGGTGTAGCCTGGACTCACAACAGTCTCAGCTTCAACAGCAGAAATGGCGGTGTCGGTGAGCCGCCTCCCGCAAGCGTGGCCGAGCGCCATGACGATGACCGAGCGCAACAACACGCGCTGGCGAACATAGCACAAGCAACGACGATAAAAGAACAGAAACGGCAACACAACACCACCAACAACAACAGCAACAACGAACAGCACACAGCAGCAACAACAACAACAACAACGAACAGCACACAGCAGCAACAACAACAACAACAACGACGACCACGACGACAGCGACAACAGCAGCAACAGCAACAACGAACAGCACACAGCAGCACAGCAGTGCAGCACACGACCCACCAAGCAACCCAATAGCTACAGTCCAACCGCGGGCGGCGGGCGGCAAGCGCTCACGCGATGGCTACGAGCGTACCAGCCCAATGCGCTGCTGCCGTTGTTGTCCGCTTTTTTTACACCCCAAGCAAGGCGCAACGACGCAAGGGAATCACACTTTTGTAGTTTTCGTCTAAGCAAAATCAAAATCAGCACATCGTCCCTCGGATACAATGAGGTCCGCAGTAGACAAATTTGAGATTCCGGCTTAGGCGATGCAGTAGGTGTACCCTTTTTGGAAGAATGAGGCCAGCCGAGATTTCGAAAAAAGAGCCGCAGATCGCCTAACGTCTGAAACTCGGCATTGTGGCCTTTTGAGACAGAAAATTCTAGGAAAGATCAAGCAACTTGAGGTTAGAGTGGGACCGTAGTTTATCTAGCGAAAATACGCTAGATATGACTGACGGAGCGTCTCAACTGAGAAATCACCTAAAATATCGTGTTTGTTTTTCGTCAATGTTGGTACAGCCACTCGTTGGGTTAAAGAGGTCAATGTTTGTTGTTTTTTTGAAGATCGTTTTTGGGTGAGATATGGTTTTAAGCTCGAACGAGGAGCCCCATAAACAGAACATGCGCGTTGCGCCCCCACCGTACCATGCATGAGATACCGCACGCTGACCCGCCGTTCAGCGTGCGGACCGGGGTACGACAGGCTGCCGGTAAATTAAGACCGGGTGCGGGTTAGGGATATAGTTTGGTGATATGGCGTGACACGGTACGGATAGCACGGTCTGGGGCCAATGTTTGTTTTATGTCTGACGAGGCTCCTCAACCAAAAATTATGTTTTCTTTCCAACATGGTTTCGAAGACACCCTACAGGGATTGTTCATTGGGTTACCCGTTCATTTGTTTTTTCTCAAGCCCAGCTTCTACGTGAGGTACGAGAGAGCTACTCAAATGAGGAGCCTCGTAAACTTTGGGTGGCGCCCCTACCGTGGCAGGTGTCAGTATAGTCTACCACTACTACGTACTATTGATGGAAGCCAAAAAAACACAAGGCAACATGTGACCGGGATTAAGGTTAGGATTATATTGGTTGAAGCACGAGCGTCATTGCGTCCACCCATGTTAATACTTCAAGTATCAGGTAGGACACTATACCACCGAGGTTTTGGCAGGCCTGCCTCTACATCGTTTTGTTTTTGTTTAGTGTGAGTACTCGTCGCATCGATTGACTTCCACAGCTCGCCATTACTGCGTCCTGTCAGCATCGTGCCGTCTACGGCTGTGACACATGTTATTGTATCCCGCACTCAAGAAGACACTATAGTTCTTATTGTCCGCGTAAATTGTGCTTTTCGGTTAAGACGCCAGGAAGCATGGAGAACAGCAGCGCATTTAACACGTCAAAATATGAGGCGGATGTAGGAGCTGGAGGTTCCACCAAGTCTCGGCGGTCGTCGTCACGGCGCGACAGGTGACTGCGAGCGTGTACATGTATGCCGCGTTTTTCGGTCAAGTGTTCACGGTCACTCCATACTCGAGCGCTGGGCGCAACCGGATATGTTGCACGTATGTAGCAGTAGTAACCTCAGGCGGGCCGATATCGCTGCAGTCTGGTTGTCTTAGCTGTTTATATTAAGCGGAAACGTTTATCGACAGTGGAAAATATGTGTGAATGAGCAGAGGGTGCACGTTAGGCGAAACGTGCTCGCTTGGTTGTCTCCTGTATACGTATAACTCTGCAACAGAGTCTAAATATTACCGGAATCGTAGAGCGGTAATACGGTATTACCGTGGGTCCCCAAGATTCTAGCGCGCGGCAGATGGCGGCCCTATACAGCCATTCTACTGTTCTTGCATTTCGTATACTGCTTCGCCGCCTTGCCTTCATTATAGGCCTAACGCAAACCGCTGGGTCATTGCATTTTTCATGACGTAGAAAAATGCCAGTCTAAATATAACCGGAATAAACTGTGATGCGCAATACCTCATTTGAGCGACACCTTTGTCGCGCGTACACTGTAAGTATTCAGCACAAAGTGAACAAGCCAGTGACTCGTCTTAAAATGCCCGCGGAACACCAGGACGAACTTAAAGCCGCTTGGATGTGTGCCTCTCGAGTTGCCCTACTGTGGTGCACTTCTCTGTCAATGGGCTGTTGATAGTTAGCGCTATTTTCATCTGTTGATGCGAGCGTCTGATCACACACACACGTAGCTTGCTCTCCCTCTGGAGTGATTCAGCGGTGGAACCTACATCAACAAAATGCAACCGCGGTTGTGACTGCCATGCGGTTCGTTTTGTAATATTTGTAAAGCAATGTGTACGGTACCCAGTGGTTGTGGACCAGTCAGTGGTTCCCGAAGCTCAGGTCGGCGAGGTTTCAATGTTTTCTATCGTACTTTGACCGAACCAGGAATGAGATAGCTTCAGTGGGATGCCTCGAAGAAGTCGGCTTTAAGTTCAACGTATTAAAAGGTGTGCAGCACTGCATTAAGTAAACTTTACCAGGTATGTGCGAGACCGCCTGGCGGGAACGTTTCTCCATGGGGGCAACATGGGAATGTACTCTTAACACATATACCACATTTGTCTCGGCGCACTGTCACGACCATACGGTTATAGAAGAGATACTGCGGTATTCGAGGATATACGAACTCCATCGGACGGGAATGTGATACAATATCAGAAGGAAATAAAACAAAATAACAATAGTAATTATGCCTGACGTCCCTCCGCCTTTGAACGCTTGCCGTATCCTCAGCGCTCTGAACCCGTCGGAGGGCCAACTTGGACTCGACCTTACACCAGTAGTGCCCTCCTTCGACACAACTGACTCCGCACAAATGGTGAGACATTATAGTGTGCTCGTACTGTTGTTGCAAGAGAGCAGCACAAGGCTGCAGTCAGCGCAATTCGCTCGTTGCAGTCCTTTCTTCCTTTGGCCGCAACAGTTAATATAGTCACGGCCGGTCAGATTGCGGAAGGCTTTTTCTCCCTCCTTGGACGCCTGTGTAAAATTACCATCGTGATAGTAATAAGAAGTAGGAGCGGGGTTGCATCAGTGACAGGGTTGGGAATCCAATCAATGCAACTTGACTGTAGGAATCCAATTCAAGAGCTGAACATAGAAAAATTGGCTAATGCATTTATGTGTTACACCCATCGAGGGGTCGTGTCAGTGCCTGGTACTTCTCCAGCGTAGTAAAGGCAGTACTATCGAGTCGCGGCTGGAGTAACATAGCTTGTTACAGCACAGCGTGGCATGCTTCACACGGCCAAAACGTGGCAGTTCGTGTGCTGTTAGCTATAATTGGAGGATACACCACCAACGTAAGTTGCTGAAACAAACTGTAGAGTACCAGAGGCAACACAGTTGTATCCTGTTGTCGCTGCTGTTTCACGCCGTTGTGTGCTGTTTCATAGGTATTGCAGGAAGCTCTAACAGCAGTGGACGCATAATCGTTCGACGGCCTTACGTTGTCGTACAAAGTCGTTTCGTAGAAAGTGACGGTTTCATTTTTAATATGTCACACAGATTAGCAGGGTCCCGACGAGCAGGGTCCCCAACCCAAGGGCTTCGTCGTATATACCTTTTGTTAATCTTTGTCTTGGGGCCTGATATTTTTGTTTGTCCTCGGGTCTTGACTTGCTTATTTTATGTTTGTTTTCGGGTCTTGAATATTGTTTTAACGAGATGCGTCCACAACACACTATGCCCTTTCTTCTCGAGCATAGTATCTATATTGCATCTATATCTGGAACTCGGTTCACCAGTACAGCATACTCAGAGCCGAAGCTCATAATCAAACAATCAGCCTACCCGCGGTGCAGGCTCTTGCCTCTCTGATACCATAAACCAGACACAAGCCAATTCACATCGGCAACTATATGAACCCGACGCGGACCCAACGTTTGGGTCAGGGGAAGTACTGTAGTACATGGGTCGTACCAATTTATCACGGACTGCCCCCGGCAGACGAGCCGCCCATTTGATGCAGCATCCGGGGACAGGTCACCCAGGACAATGCTCCCTCGCCACATGATATAAACCCAAATCACCGTAGACCGTTATCCGCCATCGAGTACCACCAACAATGTTCTTTCAAAACTACGCGGGAATCCCCAACAGTTGCAACAGTTGCACAGCTGAACAACCAAGACACTGCATGGCATGATATTAATTGAAACCGGGAACATGGCATCCCGTAAAAACCGTAGGTGCAACTCAAGCCGGATCTTGAGGCCACTGATTTTTCAAGCCAAAACGCCTTCTTCTTCGCGAAGATGAGCAAGCTCGCGTATTCTAGCAGAGAGGATGTGGAATTATTCATGACGGGCGACGGAACCAGCAAGGGGCTGGGTTTCGATCACTTCCACTGGTTCCAGGTGATAGCAGCAATACGTCGTACGATGGGCCCATGTTATTTGACCCGTCGCTCTAGCTCTTTGTAACGCTTGGTGGCACGCTGAAAAATACGTAAACACAAGGTCCTACCCTGCCCCCTCCGGGTAGTTTCCTTTTTGGTTTATCGCTCATTGTTCGAATAGTTGGGCCGTAGTTTCACAGATTGTCAGCGTTCATCGATGTTTGAGGTCTTTGCCAAATCAAGCAACCCCGTTTTTTATCCTGGTTTGGGAACTTCATGATGTGATTCGCACTCCAGCATTCACATGGGGTGACAGTACTCTACCGCCACAACCCAGTACTTCATCTGGAAATAGGAGGCATAAAAAAAGCACATTAACGAGTAACGTATCGCGTTAGCCCCCACAAAAGAAGATTCGCCGGCCTATAGAAACAAGGCGCGCTCATTGCTTGTTCCGATACGATGCTACCGTAAAGACACAAGTAGTGTGTCCTCTTCGCCCTAGATGCGATGCGGACTTCCCATTCTGTGCGTCAATGTCATAATCGCCAGGAAGCGGTTCGTGTACTACCCTCTTGGACCATGAAGCGAATGCGACGGAGCTTCCTAGTGTATGGACATTGGTGCATTTTTACAGCACTGGATACGTGGCAAACATGTGCTGCGGTAATGCTTACGTCCGCGTTTGCGACTCGCTAGATACACTAGCGGTCATTCGGTACGGACCTAAACAAACCCTGTGCAATCAGGGGTGACGGGCCCAGTTTGCTGTTGAGTGCGCCCATGTGCATCGGTACTGAGCAGACCTGCATACCACCAGGGAACCATCCCATACGGAACAGACCCTAGCGGCGATGCTGACGTTTCAACTTGAACCCTTTGTGTTCCCGTTTGGCGTGTACTGCTCGTTTCTCACTGTCCAGAAGGAGGGCTCGGCGGACCGGGCGATTGACGCTAAACCTTACACCATCCAGGATACCCAGGCCTTCATCGTGGCCAACGACGACATCATATTGGTCGTTTTTCGTGGTACATCCGAGATAAGCGACTGGACGACTAACCTCAGCTTTAGTACAACGAAGGTCCCACCGAAGTGGGGTGTCCACGGGGAAAACTGTGCCATGCACCAGGTGATAGCCAACTGCTCTGCTCCTGGCCAAAACCATATTACCGCGTCTTTGCGGGTGAAGTGTAGCCGGTGGACGCAAACGCACCGAGTACGCAAATTTATTGGTTAGAATCCTGCTTCAATGTGTTGCTTTACAATGGTGTGTAGACTGCGTTTTGACTGACCGCTCCCCTTGGCGAACCCCCTTTCTTGTTCCGGCCGCAATATTGAAATGTAATGGTGGCAGGGGTTCGCCGACGGTGTGAACACGGTGTGGTACGGCAAGGGGGGCATGCACCAAACGATTCAAAACCTTTATGAGGAGAAGGGTAAAAGCCGGAGACTGTTTATCACGGGACACTCGCTCGGAGGTGCCCTGGCCACCGTCGCCGCGGCCCGCCTGGCCTTCGTGGACGACATGAACATATACGGAATGTACACTATCGGTAGCCCAAGGTACTGTGGTGTATCGACTATAAAGAGGTGCTAGGACCGCGGCGCGAATGATGCACTACGATATCGCCCGCCTCTGTCATCCTAGGTTGGACTGCTATGCCGATTTGTATTTAGCTCATACCAAGATTCGGCGTGTTTCGAGTGTCGCCTTGTGCTCCTGACTTGTCCTCGGCGCTGGTTGCAAATTAGATCCTCCAGCGTATCGCTGGTGCAGGTTCTTCCTGAAATATCTACACACACCTACGTGAGTATAACCCGCACAGCGTTAAGAGGTTCTCGTTACATGTTCATATTTTTCTCTTCGACTATGACTGCAGGGTGTTCGCCGGAGCGCTCCCCGCACACTTCGACTCGAAGTTGAACCACGGCACCCTTCTTAAGGACAAGTACTTTCGGTGCAGGAACAACAACGACATTGTGCCGCGCGTAGTGCCTCCGCCCTATCATCACGTCGGCACGGAGATATACCTCGACAGATTGTGAGTCAAAACACTTGCCAACTCGCCTCCAGGGCTCGTTACTGCTTTTTGCTCTCACGTATCTAGCAATGATAGGTGGACGTTTCCCATACACTATGCTATTTTGGTGGCCCCTCAAGCGACAGTACAATGGCCAGGAAACCATTTTGGAGCTGGGCGACGAACGCTTAATGAGCTTGTACCGTGCGGTAGTTTGGTCACCTGTGGTTTTGGTGATACAATACGGCATGACGACGGAATGTGGAGACAGCCCAAGGTTCAACCGAATTGACCCAGTCGTGTCGTATTTCGTGTTGCAATACTCCTGCAGTCATGCATATTCCCAGCACGTGGGCAAGCCACGCAGGCACTTGACACGCACGTGAGAGTACCTACAGACTATTAGCAGCATTGTTACTATTTTGTTCGTCATCCGACAACGTGCAGCGTGAACGTCAATGTCTATCACCCATAAACGTTCCCAGCCAGAAGATTATCGTTAATTCAGAGGGGAAGCTGCAGCTGCGTCTCGCCTCCAAAGTTGCCGATTTAGTGCCGGTTTCTGAGCCGTGCCGACAGTGTGGAGAACGTCTTGTAACGCGGCAAGAGTTTCACCTTGGCGACGGAGCATGAAGATCTTGTTTCACTGCTTTCTTCGGTTCATCAAAAATTAGCTCATGCCTTCGATTGTAGTCCCCGTGGACCCCGTTGTGTCGCAGCCCTTGCCTCCGTTGGTGTCAGCTCGTATCGTGGACCTGCGAAAACCTCCTGACCAAAAAATCTTTGCTTCGTGCCTTGCTATGTCTTCCCCAGCGGTGCAATAGGGATCACCAGCATTTGGGATCGCATTCTCGGGCGACTGAGCGCGTACCTGAGGATGTCGTTCATCGATGGCGTCAACGACCACTCGTCGTCGGAGTACATCCGACTGTTCAAACAGCTGGTGATCAACTCGAAGCTGTCGCTCTTCGACAAGGCCAAAAGCGTCGTCAAGGACGTGGCAGAAAAGGTGATTTTCATCGTAGCAAGATTTATGATTAAACTAGGTTGTCTCTTTTCTTGAATCCGGTTATAGTTGATCATAGATATAAGCCTTGTATTTGCTGGTATGTAAACGCTGGTGTACCTACGTGTCGGGCCGCTAGGGGCGTCGATGGCCCTGGTGTGAACTTTTTTGATACCTGGTGGTCGATTAGGCACATGAACGGGTTGCAGTTTTCTCGATACTGGTAGACCGGGAGGCCCTGTGCATAGTTGGGCGTTGTCTGGCTTCAAATGGAACTATTCGATACTAATGCCAAAACAGAATGAGCGCAGACATTAACATGCAAGCCTGACATAGATGAGCAGATGGCCCGTTCTGGCTACGCCGTACTGTAATGCTGTGGGAGCATTATTTCGCTCGATGAGACGACCTCAAAACCAAATCCGCCACGAGTGATATCTCCATGTTTGCCAAAATGAAACGTATGGCCAGACTTGCGCGCCCTTCCACGTGCACTACACCTTTTTCTTTCGATGTGCACGCCGTTGGTAATACCTCTTTGCTACAGGTGACGCACTTAAACGCCGAGAAAGCGAAGCTGCAAGAGACGGAGATCAACGAGGCCAAAACAGAGGCACTTGACGCTTCAAAGGAAGCATACGACCCCACGGGCCTAACTGCATATGATACGGAGCTGCAACCAACACGCATGCAGGGAGCATAAGATTCATCAGTCGCTTTCCAATGTATACGCCTGCATCGCATTCAAGAGCAGGAAAGGTTTGCGCTAAAAATGGAGCACACCACCAGTAGTGACTGGCGTGCGGGCCGCTCACGTCGTTGGGGTCCCGAAGCAGACAATTTCAGTGAACTGAGATGTTGACATTTGCGAAAGGGCTCAAGGTGGAACACAGTCGGCGGCTGTGTGTGTTGCACGTCTCGCAGCGTTGAAGCTAAGCAAGGCTGTGTGAAAAATGTAGACATTGCTGATAACCTGTCGTAATGTGGTGATGTACGATGTATTGAAGAAGAGGCTCGCAGATGGATGACACCTATAGACTGTTAAGTACACTTGTGCTGTTCAATATAGCAGAAGAGAGAGGGATTGGAAATATGACACTACCGGGGCCGGCATGTGGTGGTGGTGGAGAGTGGACTCATGTGGGGCGCAGTATCCCTTTGCTTGATCACCCAGATAAAAGGAACATGACGTATGCTACACGACGTTGGGTCACCGCGGTACACTATGTTTCAGTACCCTGTGATACGGCATATAGTATTGTATGTGACACGTGACTGGTGGGTGGGCCAGTTGGCACAGATCGTTTAATCTGTCTTTGGGTGGGTCCTTGGGTGACACTCAAGCGTAGCGGGTGTTGCTTTCCTTTGCTTCCATGTATGAGGTTCCGCAGCGTGTGGAGGCGTCCCAAACGTCTGTTCCGACTTGACCGCTATTCTTTCTTGCTACAGTAGTCGCAAACGCGGATGTAAGCATAATTGCAGCAAACGTTTGCCACGTATCCCGTGCTGAACAATTTCGCCCATACACTAAGAAGCGCATTCGCATCCACTACAAACGACCCAACAGGGGGATACACGCACCGCTTCCTGATGGGGGACGATGCCATTGAGGCACACAGGGGGGAGTCGTGGTATGCGTCGCATCTAGGGCGAAGGGGGCATTTGCGTTTCTCTCGTTTCTCTACAGCAGTAGCATCGTATAGGATGAATAAATGAGCGCGCCTTGTTTTTATAGGCAGGCGAGTTTTCTTTCGTATTGCCTATAGCGCGATAAGTTACTCTTGACTTTGTTTTTGAAAATGTCGCTTACTTCCAGATAAAATGTACCGGGTTGTGGCGATAGAATACTGTCACCCCTTGTGAGTGCTGGGATGCGAATCCCATCAAGAACACAAAGTACCATGCTTCAAGGGGAACGGGTTGCCTGATTTAGCAAAAACCTCACACACCGATTAGCGTTGACGACCTGTGGAACTACGGCACCCAACTGTTGGAACGGAGGCGTGCTACGAAAGAGGTCCACCGGTTTTTTTCTGAGGCTCCTCACCTTAGGAGCTCTGTACTTCACCCACATACTGGTTTTGAGTCAACCAAAAGTGCAACCCGATTAAAAAACCCATGGTCTATCATAGGTATACAAAACAATCATATCGCAAAACAATAATGAAACCCTGACGATTTTGGGTTAAGGAGCTCCGTCATTCAGAAACAACAAAGCCAAAAAGTGCTACAGTACCTCTATCGTAGCATGCGTCAACAATGCGTTACAAACCCAAACGGCAACAACCCGTGGGGTGCAGGGTAGAATCTTGCGTTTACGTCTTTTTCAGGGTGCCACCAAGCGATACCCAGCTAGTATAAACTCGGGCCGGAAGTTAGAGAGGATAACGTAACATGATGCGCATCATACCACGTATTGGATTTTTTACCTCGAGCCAGTAGATTTGATCGAAACCCAGCCCTTTGCTGGTTCCGTCGCCCGAGGTATCCCCTGCAGGTTTGCCTACGAGCGCGTTGCGTTGCCACTCGCGTGTGTTGATTGTTCAGAGAGATAGAAGAAGATAATTTGCATTCCCTTCCGTCACGATGAGACGAACCGAGGGCTGGTTGCCTCGCCCTGTGAACCCCTGTTTTCCTATCCAGACATGCCTCCCAAGTAGTACGAATAAGATCCCGTGGGTAATTAATGCGTGATTACCGTCTACCAAAGCAGTGCCATAACACATCCCCCTATTATTACAGTAGTTCTGTTATACTAATGAGGTTGTTGGCGATACTGTGGCCTACGGGTACTAGGGGTGTATAGTGTGTGGCGAACTGTCGTTCATATTTGTATCGAACGATACATCGAAACTTTCGGTAAGAGAATCCAATTCTTAAGACGTATAATCATAGCAACATCTAAGACATACCTGGTACCTGGTATTAGTTAGCCTCCTCCTATGTATGGTCAACGTGGTAGCCATGTCGTTTTGGATCTTCAAGATTATTAGATGGCACCATACTTGAACAATCTCTGTTTCACTATGCCCCGTGAAGAACCGGCATTCACGAGCTCCACCAGACCTCCCGCGGCCGCACGGCCACGCCAAGCCTACGCCGCACAGCAGCCCACGGTATCTCCGGAGAAAGAAGGGACGCCGCGGCCAAACTCTGCGAGCGGGGGGAGGGGTCCAAAGGCACCCTTCCGGGGAGGACGCGATTGATCCCCGGAAGGGAAGGGTTTCCATTTTATCGGGAGATGTTTTCAATCCGGGCATTTTTTATCGTGCCCCTGTTTGGGTTTCATTTATATGGAGGCGAATTTTTTATATATTTTATCCCCTTTTGTTTCTTGGTGTCAACTCAGTTCCTACGTCACTAGGAACCACCGCTGTTGTGACGTAAATACAGCAGTATACGCATACAGAAGTGTGTGGGTGGGTGGGGCGGTGATGGGTGGTGGGTGGATGGGTGGGTGGGTGGGTGTGATGGTTGAGTACGAGTAACTGCTGCGCCGGCCCCGCTGGCGTAGCAGCGGCGGTACCACTGCAGTAGTATCATCCTAACAGGCTCTGATAGGCATGAAACTGCTACCTGCAAGATATCATAATAAAAAAGTTCCGTTTCGCATGAAACGGCGATCGGCAATATTTTCCTGCCAGGATACGTATACTGTAATACGAGCTTCGAGTACTCGTTCTGCTCTGTATTACCAGGTACCAGTGGATGTTATCTGTGCTGCTCCGCCGCTGCTGCTGTATTGCTACTACTGTAAAGTGCCGCCGTTCTACGAGTCTTACTACTGTGAGCAGGTGCATACTGTACTGAAGAACACCTGCAAAACGGACACTTCAGCGAAGGGCTCGGAGGGTCAGAATACGGCTGGACTGGACTGGACAAAAGTGGCCTCGCGGTGGAATCGGTCAGGCTTCTTTGTGTTATTTATGAATCCAAGTCAAGCCATACTCACATGTAAGTCAAATGAAGTAACACTTACTTATTCCTGTAGCTGTCAATTCCGCCATGCTGGCCAAATCAACCAACGAAAAGTATGCCTTCAGGAAACCGGCCGGCCAAACCACGCGATGGGGTTTCATTTTGAAAGGACATGGGTAGACGAATAGAGGAGTTGCGGGCAGGCTTGTTGCAGCATACCTTGTATTAGGTTAGTTTGTGTTACTGTAGGTCAGCCAGCGCCATGTTTCGGCGGGCCGATAAAGCCAACCCACATACCAGGTACGTGGTATCGGGTACCAGGTATATGCGAGGATTTTGTGGGCATTGGTACCTTGACCAGGTGTCCTGCAGGAGAGCGGGACGATGCCAACGCTAACCGACCGCCACGTTGCACAGACTGTGCAGAGTTTGCTTCTGTGACCACGCTTCATCAAGGGGTAGTCGCGTGAATCGCCGTCGTGTGACGGTATCCTTAAGTTGAGGTCGCTTGCTCCGCGTTTTGCATGGGGCATGGTCCTCCGGTGAAACAAGAAAGTGCTTGTCACAATGAATAATAACCCCGGCATCGGAAAAAGCCAGTAGTACGGGTGCATTGGCTGTCAGGTGCACACCACAGACAGCATGCTCGATTCCGATAGATGAACTCGACCAAAAAAGTCGTAACGGAGACCGTCTGTTATCCAGCACAAAAAGCATGGACATATTTCGTCGCGCGCCACGATAGGGCATGCCTTACAGCACGTTCGGGCCAAAATACGCTACGAAGGACTGGTGGGACGTCTCAACCGAGGGAGTACTCAATATCGTTTACAAAAAAACATAAGGCCTAAATAGAATATTATTCGTGCTCTATGCCTACTGTACGTGGGCCATGAGATAGCTGGTCGGATTAAGCGTACGTATTTTCTTGAAGCACGTTTTGGGACAAGATATATCGCAGACCTCCTCAAACGAGGAGCCCCAAAATATTTAAGTGTGTTATATTAAGTGTGTATATGTTTCCACATTAACCCCTTTAGAGCCGGAAACGGTTTTTGGGGACAAAACTGCTTGGAAATAGTGTGGCATGTTTTTTTGGGGTAGTAAAAGGGTTAAGCCGTTCTACCACTCGTCGACATCCAGCACACCCAGTGTCCGTGCTGATTCTTCGCCCTGGAGAGATACGCGCTCCGTGGTCACAAATTTCGCCACAAAGATTATGCATATCGTGACGCATTACACAACGCAGTTTCATGTCATCGTACTGGATACTACTGAAGTACATGCACAACATGCACCGCCGAAATACCGCTGCATGCATCGAAGATCGCACATGGTACGGCAGGGTGTCGGCAACATATTACTAGGTTCGGGTTAGGGATAGATTCTGCTAATATTCTTGATCGAGGCAAAAGCAAGCACAAGGCAACATGTCGCTGGGGTAAGGCTAGGGTTATAGCAGCCGAGGCACGAGCACAGATTTGGGTCCACCTATTGTACTGTAATACTTCAAGTACCAGGCAGGATACTATACTACCTACAGTAGGGTGACGGATTACTACCGTTGTACAGTAACGATGTCTCTACATCGTCTAATACGGTGCACTTTACTTGAGAGTGAATACTTGTGGCATCGACCCACTTGCACAAACTTGTCATTGTTGCATCCTGCCATCGCCGTGCCCTCGGCTTTATGATACAAGTTTTTTTGTATTCCGCACAGAAGGAGACTACTGCTCGCGTAATTGCGTTGTTTGTTTAAGACGCCAAGAAGCATGGAGAACAGCAGCTTGTCCAACACGTCCAACGAGGCGGCTGTTGCAGGGGCAGGAGCTTCCACTAAGTCTCGGCGCTCGTCGTCTCGGTGCTCATCGACTCGGCGCAATAGGTATGTAGCTGCATGTACTTCGTATATGTACCTGTGGTATAGGTACTGTGTTTTTCGGCCAATTGTTGACGGTTACTACGTACTCGAGCACTGCGTGCAGTTTGCACGTATGTAGCAACATTACTGCAACATCACGGCGTCTCAGCACCGTAGAGCGTAGATGCTTGTCGACTGCAGACAACATGCAGTATGCGAGTGCAGTGGGTACACCTTACACGAAACGTGCTCGCTTGGTTGTCTCCCATATGCAGTCTCTTGAGAGCGACAAACTGGCCTCACTGGCTCGGCATGCAATACGGTCTCGCCTGGCGGCCCCCAAGACTTCTTCTCACGGAAGATAGCGGTCCTGCACAGCCATTGAACTACAGTATGGGCCCGCGAATAAGAAACAGCCTAATAAGAACATTAGGCTCACTTATTGGGGGACTTTAAGAAAACTGGATTAAGAAAGCGTGCTCAGCGGCGAGCGCTACACTACACTACAAGCAAACCCTATCCACTGCTGTAGTCTATGTTCACGGTTTCTCAAGGCTGGTATCACAATAAGATCTATTCCCACGGAAGATAGCGGTCCCATGATACAGTTATTCGACAACCTTAGATTGCTTCGCCGCCTCACCTTCATCTTCATTGTCGGCCTAATGATAAACGCTCGAACATCGTATATTTCATGGAATAAAAAAGCAGTGTAACCCTAACCGAACCAGACTGTGATACCCAATGCCGCACGCTCAGCGAGACCTCGGTCGCGCGTACACCGCAAGTATCCAGCACAAAGTGAGCAAGCCAGTGGCTCGTCCGAACATGTTTGTGGACCCAGCAGGACGCACCGGAAGCCGCTATGGTTGTGTGCCTCTGGAGTTACCTCATATAGTGTATTTTCTCTGTCAGTGGATATGTCTATAGCCGGCGCTATTGTAATCTGTCGGCGCGACCGTCGCGTCACTAGCCGGTGCGAGCGCCTGACCACACGCACGTAGCATGCACTTGGTCTCAAGTGATCCAACAGCGGAATCTGTATGAGCAATCGTGGTCTGACTGGCATGCGGTTCGTTTTTGTTGCAGCTCGTGTTGGTGGTCAATTGAATGGGTAAACAGCTGCAATAGTAAGGTGTACGGCATGTAGTTGTTGCGGACCCTGGAGTCAGTGCTTCCCGCCGGTCAGGTCGGTAGGGTTTCGACTGTTTCTACTGTATTGTACGACGACTTAAATAACTTGAGCCGGATGCCTCGAAGACGTCGACGGTATGTTTGACATGTTAAAAGGTGTGCAGCGCAATACACGTTGTGTTGCGAGACCGCCCGGCGGGAACGTTACTCCATGGGGGCAACATGGGAATATACTACTTCGTATGAATACTATTAATATCATAGTAGGATGCCCCTTTTGACATGGTACATTGTCATGTACTATATATGTTTGTGGTAAAAGAAACTCTGCTGTATGTGAGAATATCGGACTGGAATGTGTACGATACATTTTCGGCAGGAAAAAAAAACACAAATGCTGTAGTCTGCCGTCTCTCCTGCTCTGAACACGTGTTGTGTTCTCAGTCCTCTGGATCTGTCTGAGGGCCAAATCGGACTCGACTCAACACCAGTAGTGCCGTCCTTCGACGCAGCTGACTCCACACCCATGGTGAGACATTGAAAGTGCTCCTACTGTAGGGGCAACAGACTTGCAAGAGAGCAGCACGAGGCTCCCTCCTTTCCTCCTTTCCTTCCTTCCTTCCTTCCTTCCTTCCTTCCTTTGACTGCAACTGCTAACGACATGGCGCACACAAGCACGCAAATGGCAGCCTGTACTATAGGTCAGTCGAGAAACTCGTAGTTGCTAGAATCGCGCGCAGAAAATTTGCGGCCAATCGAGAAATTTGGAAACCGATGCACAGGAAGAGGCGCCAGTCGAGATTGTATCATTACCTCAGAATCATCTCGGTGAAGGAGAGCAGCAGTATAATAGCGACCGTTCTGTAGTGGTACCACGACATGCAGATGCTGGTGGTGGTGTCAAAGGCTTGCAGCTTCGACGGCCCCCAGCCGGCTTGTGGTTATTTGGCTATGTATGGATGTGGTGACGTATCCCTTTCGGGCACGTGACATGTCGCCTTGTCGTGAAGAGAGGACGACAGAGGCTGGAGCAGGAGCCTCCTATTGCGGGCTTCAGCCTACTTCAGACACAGATACATGAACCGGATCGTGAGTGTCACAGGCTCCATTCACGCACATATATCGTGCCATTCTGCCACAGACTCCATACACACACATGACTCATACAATGATGTCACGGGTTGCCCCCGGCGGACGAGCCACCCAGTTGATACAGCATAAAGAGACAGGTCACCCAGAACAATAATCCCTCGCCGCACACTAAAAAACCCAAATCTCCCCAGACCACTAGCGACCATCGAGTATCACAAACAATGTTCTTTCAGACTACTCGCGAATCCTCAACGATGGCACAGTTTATCAACCCTGTACATGGCATGTGTCGAATTGAAACCGGAAGCATGGTACCGCGTAAAACCCGTAGGTGCCACTCAAGCCGGATCTTGAGGCCACCGATTTTTCATGCCAAAACGCCTTCTTCTTCGCGAAGATGAGCAAGATCGCATACTCGAGCAAGGAGGATGTGCACGAATTCATGCAGGGCGATAAAACCAACAAGGGGCTGGGCTTCGGCCACTTCTACTGGTTCGAGGTGAAAACAGCGATAAGGAGTACAATACAATGTATACCAGGTACTATAATAGTTGTATGCTGTCATTGTATCCGTCCCTCTAGCTTCCAGGCCCAGTTCGTAGGAACGCTATCGCTCGGTGGCACCCTGAAAAAGAAGTGGGCGCAAGTTTCTACCCTCCCCCCCCCCCGGTAGTTTTCTTTTGGTTTATCGAACATTGTTCGAATAGTTGGGTGCCGTAGCTCCACCGGTCGTCAATGTCCATCGATGCTTCAAATCGGGCTTTCACGTGTTCTTCATTCACATCATAGCGCTTTGGGTTTCCTTATGGGACTCGCATCCCGAAATTCTCCAACAAGGGGTGACAGTGTTCTACAGCTACAACTAAGTACTTTATCTGGAAATAAGCGACATTTTATAAACTATATTCACGAGCATGATCGCGTTAGCCTGTACGAAATGCGATTGACCTGCTAGCAGAAACAAGAAGGCTTCATGTGTTGCACCCATCATACTACAACCGGAGTACACGAGAGGAGGACAGACGTCTGCTACAGGTGTTAGGGCGCCAGCACCTACATCTCTGGTCTATGTTATCGCCACTGCTGTAGCGCAGCAGCTGTAGGCAAGCACTATAATAGTCCTAGCAGTACCATGTGGCATTACGTAGCCGAGCACAGCAACATAACCGGTGATAGATGACGGTAGACAACATGTGACCTCCTACGTTGCAGCAAAGCCGACGTATGTTGCGGCTCGACCAATACGCGGCGTAATTACGACCAGATCGTCCGGGACCCCGGCCCCCAGATAATTTGTAGTGTTGTTTTCGTTATCAGGGCCAAAGATAGTATGGTAGTGGACGAAGGACCATAGTCCGAGTAGGTAGGATAGAGAACGCGGGCTTGCCCCGCCCTCTCTCACTTCTCTCACCACCACCGCTAGACTCCGAGTTCTGCTGTTTTCTAAGCCTCCCTGCCCACATAAGCGGCATTTTCCACATAGCATTAACCTGCTGAGGGTGCATCATCTGTGAAGCGCCAGCTGCCCAGTACCAGCAAGGCGACATACAGATGCCCGTGCCCGCCTGTGCCACCACCTGTTAAGGGTGCCACAACTAAACCTGAATAGTATCCCCTTCGCCTGAGATGCCACGGGCACCGCGACCCCTGTATTCCTCAAGTCCATAGTCCTCGGGAAACAACGCGTGTATTCCCCTTTTGGGCCGTGTAGTGAATTCGAAGGCGTTTCGTACTTTTTGGGCAGTGGTCTAGATCTACAGCACTGGATACGTGGCAAACATGTGCTGTGACAATGCTTACATCCACGTTTGTTTGCGACTTGCAAGATAGGATAGCGGTCAAGGCAGAACCGACCCACACAAAACATGTGCAATCGGGGATGATATAGACCTTCTCCTATCGGGTGCGCCCATGTGCAGCCGTACTGACCAGACAGGGGCACCATTCGGGGGGCATCACATACGGAACGGACCCTAGCAGCAATGCTAACGTTTCAACTCAAACTTCTTTGTTCACGTTTGGCATGCATTGCTCGTTCCTCAATGCCGACAAGGAAGCGTCGCAGGGAATGTTTGGCAACCTCTTTGGCTACGTCGGAGATACCCAAGCCTTCATCGTGGCCAACGACGACGTCATCATAGTCGCTTTCCGTGGTACATCCGAGGCAACCGACTGGCTGACTGACTGCAATATTATTACAAGGGCGGTCCCACCTGAGTGGGGATTGGACATGGAAAACTGTTCCTTGCACCAGGTGACAAACCCACTGCTTTATCCCTGGCTGTAAACATATTTCTGTGCCTTTTCGGGCGAGGTGCGTACTTGGTGGAAGCGAACGCGTCGAGTATGTAAATGCATTTTCTAGAAGGTTTAACTGAAAAAAAACGTGTAGACTACCTCTCGGCTGACCGCTGACCTTGGGAAACCCACTTTCTCATTCTGGTCGCATTACTTAACTGTAACGGTGGCAGGGCTTCGACGACGCCGTGAACACGGTGTGGGACGGCGAGGAGGGCATGCACCAGACCATCAAAAAGCTGTACGATGAGGAGGGTAAAAGTCGGAAGCTGTTTATCACGGGACACTCCCTCGGAGGCGCCCTCGCCACCATTGCCGCGGCCCGGCTAGTCTTCGCTGACCACATGAACATCGCTGGAATGTACACCATCGGCAGCCCAAGGTATCTATGGTCCATCGGCTGTACAGGTCCTACGATGGTGGCGCGAATGATGCACTGCTATATCGCCCGGGTCTACTTCCCTTTACCGGAATGTATAATGCCGATTGAGCTCATACCAAGGTTCAGCGTGATTTGATTGTCGCCTTGTGACCCCCACGTTTCCGCGGCCCTGGTTGCAAAGTCGCCCCCCCCCCCCCGATCCTGGTGACGCTCCTTTCCACAACGTCTAGACTCAACGATGTGATTAAGTTTCGCACGTAACCCGCCACAGCTCTTGAGAGGTCATTCTTCTATGTTTGTATTTTTCTCTTTCTCTTTGAATACGGCTGCAGGGTGTTCGCCGGGGCTCTCTCCGCACACTTTGACGATTGGGATAACCACGGCACCCCTCTTAAGAGCAAGTACTTCCGGTGCAGGAACAACAACGACATTG
>JAYJME010000511.1:0-22303 GCA_036873775.1 Costaria costata | reverse complement strand
GGGCTCCGTTGAAGCCGAAAGTTGTCCCAGACTGCTTGTGTGTGTCGGCTATCGATTCGCGCGGTATGCGCGTCAACATGGGGAGGGGTTTGGGGGGCGAGTTGTCGTCGTTCGGAGCTTCTTTGTGTCATCGGACAGACAGACAGACACGTTTCGAATTTCCGTTATAGACTACCCTAGGTAAACCTAGGGAACAGTAGTGAGCTTTTGAAGCCTAGAGAAAGTCATTCTTGATTTTTTTACTCCAGAGGAGTCTGCTGGCACTACTCAAACGGCACCACCATCGACACGCCGTCGCGTGTTTTGACAACATACTCGGCCAATATACCGTTTTGCATGTACATGCATGTACACGGCAAGCCAAAAGCCGTCGACTGATACTGCTGTGAAGTGCCTCACGGTGCTCTTACGACAAGCACCGCATAAAATGCTACTTTTGTGCAAATGCAAAATTGCCTCGTTACGATGCATTTCTTTTTACCGACGTGACCGCCAGTATTCTGCCTTGAGCATTTCCTTGATATGATATTGGTAGTATAAGCTCCGATCTAAAATAAAATAAAAAACAAAATTAAATAAAACCCCTCTGGACCACTGTTCAATTTGGAAAAAAACTTGTGTGGACTTCGTCTCAACCTGCCGTTGGTACTATCCTCAAATACCCATCGCGTGTTTGAGCTGTGCCCGAAAGCCTTCCGTATTTTGCTGATATGTACACCCGGTCTTGTACAGCAGTGTCGGAACGACCCCATTCTATTTTGATCATGCGTGAGCAAATTCTGTTGAGTACACTAGCACTCCGTGTGCTATCTTCCCCGCACTTCCAGGAGTATGTATTACATGTGTTCAATGGAATTCACCCCGTAATTTATAAACAAGTAAACACCAGTATAGAGGTAGGACCCTGATTTCAATTACCCGGGTACCCGGCGGGTATACCCGGACGGGTATTACCCGTTTGATGGGTAGGGTCCGACCTCAAAACCCGCGGGTATTCGGACCCGGCGGGTAATGGCGTCACGGGTCCCCGGGTACCCGGGTACCCGCGGGTTTTCGGGTACCCGCGGGTAATTGGTATCCCCGGTTAATTATGCCTCCTCAATATCTCCAGAAAACCTTGCAAATGACGCCCTCGTGCATACCAACCACACAAACACTCAACAACCACTCAACACACAACGCTGACGGAGTACGCACGTACGCACAAGGTAGCTGAGCACAATGAGCCAACAGACGAGCATAGATGATCCCGTTGGCGAAGTTGCTGCCGCAGACTCTCAGCAGAACGCATGGCCGGCGGGCGTCGTCGACGTTAGTGAAAGCCCCGCCGAGACTTCGAAGCAGCCTCCTGAGCCTACACAAAACGCTTGGGGGACCGATGACGAGGAGAGCAGCGACGGCAGCGAAGGGTCTTTAGACACCTCAAGCTCTAGCTCGGACAGCAGCAGCAGTGGAGAATCGGAGGAGGAAGATGGCGATGACTCGGTGGAAGTTGTAGCAGCGCCCGCGAAAAGCACGAAGCCCAATGACGGGGGCTCGGGTGCTACGGGCTCGGCAACCACCAGCGCCAGCGCGCCGACCCAAGCCCAGGGAATCGTTCCCGCGAGCAAGAAAGCAAAGGTTTCTGGTCCGGCAAACAGCGGTGAAGCGCGGGTCGCGAGGGCAAGCTCCCCGGAACTTGGCAAGAAGAAGCAGGTCGGCAGTTCAGTCTGGGAGGACCTCGACGTGTGTGTCGATGACAGCGACTACGCCGTTTGTCGGCACTGCAAAGCCAAGCTCAAACGGTGTGGCGGAACGTCGTCGATGACGAAGCATCGGAATACTCTTCACGCCGCGGTGTTGATCGCGCGCAACAAACCCGAGCCAAGGCAGTGTACACTCGACGGCTCGGTTATGATCGGCCCCAGGTTCCTCGCCGATTCCGTCAAGTGGATCCTCCTGCAATACCAGGCAAGCAGTATTGCTGTAGTAACGAATTTCCTTCTCTCCGCTTAATGTGATATTTCGCAGGTTTGGCTCCCTTTTCCCCTTGAAAACAGTGTAGGCTGCAGGCTCCTTCTACCTCAAAATGTCAATTTGAAGTAGACTGTCCCCGCAGGGTGCATACTAATACTGCATACACTCGTAAACACGAACACGAAGTACCACGTA
The DNA here is from genome assembly GCA_036873775.1 of Costaria costata. Classification (NCBI taxonomy): domain Eukaryota; class Phaeophyceae; order Laminariales; family Agaraceae; genus Costaria; species Costaria costata. The sequence goes on along the minus strand of JAYJME010000511.1, from coordinate 20,152 downwards.
TAGCTAACCACGTACCGAATAATATTCCACGTTGTGATTGTTGGTGTGTTGTATGATATCAATAGACGAACACGCACCTGGTATGATCTGGTATCATACGTACGTGTTGGTTTATATCGTTTTCTAAGTTATATAATACTCGTACGAGTATAACGGGTTTGGCTCTATTTTCATATCAATAATACAGCAGTACAGCAGTGTGGTATTCATATTTTATAGCATGATGTATGATCCCACCCCGGTATATTATACGTGTCTAGCTCTTTTAGTCAAGAGTTATTATGGCGATAAGTTAATGTGAGTGAGAAAAAAGTACCAGCATACCCCGTACAGGACGAAAACTCTGTCCTATTCTAACACGTTAACCTTGGCCACCCCTTGAACGCCTGGTCTTGCACACACATTTCCATGTTTTGCAGCCGCTCAATGCCACGGTGAACAAATCATTCAGGACCATGATTTCGGAGGCGTCCGGCGTGAAGATTCCAACGCGCAGAAGTGTCGACGCGGAGCTGAACCAGATGGATGTAAGTCAAGATGCAAGTCTACTTCCTTTTATTGCATCATGCTCTCGACTGCTCCGGCTTCTGTCCGTTGTGACTGCTGTGCTGGAGACCGGCAGTCATGCCGGTATATGTATCGAAATCGCTGTACTTTTGTCGCCTGTCTTGCTCTTTGCGTGAAGCAAATTATATGTTGTCTGGCGCTGGTTCAGCTAAAACCCCGACTGTATTACAGTAGTACTCGTAGTGATGACTGGTGTCGTGCTGATTGTTTTAGTCATTTTGTAGTGTTCACACCGCGCAACCATACAGCTGTGTATAGTCTGTCGCCAGCCTTCTTTTGCCTTGTGTTAAACTGTTCTAGGCTGTCTAGCGCTGGGCCAGCTGACGCTCTGAACGTATTGATGCTCGTAGTGACGGCCGGTACATGTCATGTGGTATACTCCAATGCTGATTTTGGCGGTGGGATGTTTCATGCTCTCTACCCGTATTGTTGACACTTTTCTGCCGCTGTGCCATTTGCCCCCCCCCGCGACTCCCAACCAACAGATGTCCGCACGGAACGAAACGCGCAACATGCTGGCCGGCAAGCACTTTGCAGCTTCGACCGACATCTGGACGGGCGGCAAGAACGACATGTTCATTTCCATCACCGTTCACGTCATTGTCGGCGAAAATATTGTGTCCATCGATCTTTGCTGCGCGCCGTTCAACGACGCGCACACGGGCGTGAACATCGCCCTGATGCTCAGGCGACTCCTCATTATAAGGGGCATTGACCCGAAGCTATGCGTCGCCATCGCCATGGACAATGCCGCCAACATGATCAAGGCAGGGCAGGTCCTGGCCGAAGACGGCGACGGTTCGATGCAAAGGCTCTCTTGTTTTTGCCACTCCGTGGAGCTCTCAGTACACCGCTTCAACGGAGAGACGAGAGTCAGGGGCACCTCAGCAGCGCGCGCCCTCTCGGGGGACGCGGGCACAGGAGCGGGCGCTTTGTTGGGAGCGGGCGCTTCGTCAGGAGGAGGCACGACAACAGGAGCCGGGGCGCACGCTGCGGGGACACTCACTGCCTGCCGCAGGTGGTCCTCTCCCTGACAGCGCGCGTCCAGGAGCCAGGCAGCCCTCTGCGGGACTGCTGCCTGGGGTAGGTGACCCCTTCCCCGGTGACGCGAGTCAAGTGCACAACCTGCTGAAGAACTGCAACGAGGTCGTAACGGCATACAGCAGGTCTCCGAAGGTTAGTTGTGTTTGCTGGAGTTTTGTTTTGCTGATTGTTCACGCGATCGGAAGTGGGGCGATGTCGTCACGTACTGCTTCCTGCCAGACTCCATAGCGTTTGTATGTGCGTCGGCAGGAGAGCTGTTTGGTTGGCACACTCGTTGAGATGGGTGTCGTTTACTTTGGACCAAGCTGTTTGCGCACAGCGCGCAACGCACTGCACAATACGTACTGCACAGGCGTCGCCTCATTTCACTACTGTCAAGCGTCGCCACCCAGCATTACTTTTCACGCCTCGCCCAACTACGTGTATCACAAAAACGAGAGTTGTACAACAATAATGATGTTGTGTCGGGGTGTATCTCACTCGATGGGCAACTGCAACCACTGTATACTCAGCCCAACAGGATTGTTTGTATGTTGTTCGGCATCATCGCCATACTCTCTAAGTGTCTTAGTATTGGTTATTCTCGACGGCCGCATGTACTTTTCCAGGCCACGAAGACGTTGGAGGAATGTGCAGCGTTCGTCGGCAGCAAGAGTTTCACTCTCAAGAACAGGGTCAAGACGAGGTGGTGGACCGACGTGACCATGGTTGGTAGCCTGGTCCAAAACCGCCAGGCTATTGAAGCCCGCGCGATAAGGTCCGACACGTCGCCTCCAGCCTGCGTCAACAAGCTCGACTGGGGCCTGATGGAAGTGGTGCTCGAGGTCTTTCGCCCATTCGCTTTTGCAGTGAAGGCCATGGAAGGGGACAAGTACCCCACGATAAGCTTTGTGCTTGGCATGGTATGCCTCCTGCGGATCAATCTTGACGCGCTCGAGAAACACGAAAATCCGGCCATCCGCGCAGCGGCCAGGGACATGGGCATCGACTTCGGTCAAAGGTGACGGAGATTCCACGATAACGATCAGAGCAGGGTAGTTCTGTCCGCAGATACTGTACGCGCACCGCTTTCATTTTGTGACGACTGTAGTGACCGGTCCGGTGTAGTCATATACTCCTCTCCCATGTTCAGGTCTGTTCGGAGTAGCGCCGTTCATCACGACTGGCGTACCGCCCTATTTGCACGTTTTGCGCTGCCTGTGTGCACCTCTGATTTATGAATCGTCAGGTGGACCCTGGACCCCACTCTTGACGAGACAGGCACGTCAGGTTGCAGCGAGCTTCACCTTCTCTGCGTGCCGAAACACATCCAGGACATCGCGTTCTCGATTCTGGACGACGAGCTGGAATCGCTTACTTCGGAAAAGATAGACGCAGCCTGCGAGTCGGTCGAAATCGACTTTGATGACGTCGAGGTTCTCGAGGGGAAGGCCGGCAAGGAGAAAGCGGGCAAAGCGAAGGAGGATGCAGGAAACACCAGGACGAAGCAGAAGACAATCATCGACAACTTGCTCGATCCTGACTCTTCCGAGGATGGCGTGGAGGACGACCAGGTACGCGTACGGTAGAATACTCACGATAGTTGTACTCACGAGGGCTTGCGTGTACGTTCTGCGTTCGGTCTACCGTATAGAAACACAGTGCTTCCGGCGGACACTTTGTCCTGGTCTTGCGTATTGTTAGTGGGTGCGCCAAAGCTGGTGCACATTGCAATAGTTGTTCGAATCTCACTCGTTTCAATTTGCTACAAACGCAGATCGACGACGAGTGGCCTAGCGGGTACGACACCAAGCCTGATACGAAGAGGGACCAGCTACAGGTACGGTACAGGGCTCAGATTAACTCTGAGGTGCTGAGGTACCGCGAACTCCCTCCGTGCGACAAGGATGAGAACCCCTTCGCGTGGTGGGTGGCACGCCGCGACTCGTTCCCTCTCATTGAGGAGTTGGCGAGGCGTGTCCTTTGCGTTCAGGCTTCGTCGGCGTCATCGGAGCGCCTATTCTCCAAAGCTGGACTCACCCTAACGAAGAAGAGGACGAAGCTAAAGCCCAGCAGGGTCGCTCAACTGGTCACCGTGCGTGGCGCGATCACGTCTGGGCTTCTGGACAAATACTAACGCACGTGTTTGTTGCTGTCGCAGTTACCGACGGTTGGCCTTGGCAGGTTTTAGCGTGTTCGCCTTGGCTCGTTCATCGGTGTACGACACAGTAGTCACTTTCCGCTTGGACCGGCATGGGGGGGGGAAGGGGGGGCGTAGAGGCTTCGTGTTCGAAGAGATCTGTAGTTGCAATGGCAGTTTTACTTCAAGCGTACACCTCGTACGTGCCCTTGTTCTAAGGTGCACGTTGCCCTTCCTTGGATAATTTCTGCCAGTATGTTGTTGGTGCTTGACGTTTGTCGTGGAAAAAATGTCACGGGTCACTCTGGGGTAAGTTGCAAATTGACAGGTTATGTAACACTACCAAATTAGTCCCCACTACTTTATATACCACACAAAAGGGGGAGTGTGGAGCCGAACGGTACTATTTAGGATTATGTGACAGAAATAATCTGTAACCGAGTGCCCGTTGCCGTTGTCAAGCTCCATTTCCTGATTACGCAGTGCGCATCTACAGCAGAAATGACAGTAGTAGTAGTGGTAGTGGTAGTAGTAGTAGTAGTAGTAGTAGTAGTAGTAGTAGTAGTAGTAGTAGTAGTAGTAGTAGTAGTAGTAGTAGTAGTGGTAGTAGTAGTAGTAGTAGTAGTAGTAGTAGTAGTAGTAGTAGTAGTGGTAGTTTGGTGTCAGTCAAGGCAAAGTCAAGGGAAAGTTGCTGCTGTCTCTCAAGGGGGTGAAACTTGCTGTCAACTCCTGACATCTAATCTTTTGTGCTGGAATCGTCTGTTTTGTGTCGTCATTTTCCCACTCTGAAGTCCCCAAAAGGATCATTCATACAATACGTGCGAATTAATATCAACATTAATAGTGCTCTCAAATAAGTGCAAAACAACCTCTAGGCAAAAATCCAAGTACAAAACACCGCTAGTTTTTTTTGTACCCGAAAAGTAGGTGCGCTTCTTCTGACCAGAAAATAAACCAGTAGAAAATCTAGCACCATCATTGCCACTACTCCAACTGCTGCTGAGGGTATATATATATAGCTTACCACTTACTCGAGACAATGGTCGACACACCCCGCGTACGAGAAAAAAAAACAGAAGTAACCCTTAACCCTAAGGGCCTGTATTAACGAAGTAACTTTTTTCTGTGCTAATTGAATAGAAACTAGTCGTAACTGAATAGAATTTCGTAAAAAAACATGACTTTGGGTTCTATCGAGGAATTACGTATTATGTTGAAAAAAATCGAATAACGCACAAGGGTTAACGAACACCCATGGGCAATGAACGAGGCGAGCTATGGCCCGCGTTCGCCCCGGGGCGCCGCGGCCAACCGGTTAAGAGGCTATCGCTCTTGGGATGCCTTCGGTGGCTAGCGCAGCCCCGAAGCCACACGTAGGTACAGCGATCAAATGTCTGAGCGAAGTCGCGACCTGGTCGGTGCTCGTGTGGTTTGGGAGGCACAGTGGGGTGACAAACAGGGTTTGCGACGGCCTTGGTTTTTTTTGGGGGTGCCGTGAGTGGTCTACTCTGTGCTATAGGAGCCGACGGACCTCGCGCTGTCGCTGCTCCGATGGCCCTGCCTCTCGGGCATGATGGATCTCGCCTCTGTTCAGCAGTCGACGGCACGGCTCAAGTTTGCGTGGCTTGCTTCGGTTTTATGGAACATGCCACGTCGAGTTGGACAAAAACTTGAATAATCGAATAACACGAAGAGCAAAATAACTCCTAAAATACTTCAAGTGGAATTCCGTGCTATTTCAATTTCATTCGGAAATGCCTGCTTGGTGATGCCCTTTTTCCTTCGAGCGATCAGGTGCAAATCAAGTCAAAACGAAAAAAATATTTTCGAAATTCAACAGAAGAATTTCCCCGTTAATACGGGCCCTAACCACCTATTATAGGCCAATCAATCAGACCCACTCAACCATTGGTTAGCAATAAGCCGTTTGTCTCGTGAACAGTGTATGACAACCATTTTATCGAACAAGTGGTAAGCTCTAGTGCAACTGTTGGTCATTCGACACGCGACCACGCAACGGACTAACAAAATGTTAAAGCCGTCCGTTCTTGCCTGAGACAGGAAAACGCAGCAAGCAACAAAAGTTATCAACGTGTACTGACCCGTACATATGCTTCACGCAACAACATATACTTCGTATACCCGTTCTAAGCACAAGCAAGAACGGACCAACAATGTTTATAGTGCATAATATAGCTCTATATACTTCTTTTTTATCTTCCCATTTATTATCTTCACTCGTCTTTCTCCTTCTCCCTATCTAGTAAGTCAGATCTACACTACAAGAATAACGGTTTAATGTGAAGAACATACACACGGCCCAAACAGACACCAACACACGACACACAGCACATACCAGCGCACAGCACACAACCAAGCGTGCCAAAAAAAAAAAACCCCAACACAAACACAAACAATAACAAAAAAAACACACACACAAACAAAACACAAACAAAAATGGTAACCTCACATCGAAGTTTAACATCAACGATCAACATTTTTCATTGTTCGGCATTCTATAATACGACCCTCGACACACACTCGACACGCGCACACAAACACATATCATACACGAATGCACGCACGCACGCACAAGCATCGTTCGTGTACTGCAGTCAGTACTGATACTCGTATGATATACTTCAAATTGTAATAGTGCTACACAGGTGGCCGGGCCCCCCCCCCTTGCACAATGTGGGCGTAAAATAATCCTTGAGAAGACATTGCACTATTACGGGGGACCATAGTTAATAGAACCTACCGTAGACACAAAAGGACCTACTGTAGACACCAACACCTATACATTTCCTTATTTTTGCTAACAATATTTGGTCCATAGTTAATAGGACCTACTGAATAGAACCTACTGTAGACACCAAAAACTATATATTTCCCTATTTTTGCTAACAATATTTGGTCCTATTTACTATTAATATGGTCGCCCACAATACTATGTAGTACACCATTGGGCGTACCAAAAAAACAGGTTAGTCGACACCTTGTGGCGTTTTCCTACAAGACATAGTGCAGTGTCTCAACAAGGATTTTTTTGACGCCCACATTGTGCAAAGGGGCAAGGCAAGGCAAGGCAAGGGGGGGGGGTCCCGGCCACCTGTGTAGTAACACCTTGAAAAAACAAACAAACATTAAAAACATATGTATATACCTGGTGTATCTCACCCATACGAATAGCAAGCATACCTGCACAGAAAATTAATTACACCCAGGGTATACATACAAGATACTATGGTACCTCACACCGGTGCTAACCCCTTTTGAGGCCCCCAAAAATATCGAGCTATCATAACCAATGAACACTAACGTCGGTGTTACCAACCGTCTACTACGAGCAAGCGTGAGCGCACCCAGCAGCACGGGGAGGATCATGTTGCGCCCGGGACGTACGACTCCCGCAATTTTAGCTCAGACAAACAATTTATGTCATCCCCCACTCACGCAACGAGCGCTGCGGTAAATCCTCACTCTTCAGCGCCCTTTCACTACCCCAAAAAAGTATCTCACACTATTTCCAAGTAGTTATGTCCCCAAAAACCGTTTCGGGCTCTAAGGGGGTCAAGTACCATTCTGGGTATAATATGTTGATATGACAAATCAAACGGTCCGTACATTCCGGACAATTAAGGAGGCTTTCATCACCCCTTCCGAAATATTCTGTTAAAATCACATATAATATGATGAGCGGGGAGGACCTGGAAGCCCCACAAGAATGCCCATCAATCAACAAAATAAAAATGTGCAGAAAAAAATGACACTGCTGCTGTTGTTTACGATATCAAATCAAATACCTCAACATTTTAGCTGAACATCTAACATTTGACTTGAACACTCAACATTTGAACATTTAACATTTGAACATTAACATTTAAACATTAACATCAACATTTGAACACTAACATTTGAACATCAACATTTAAACATTAACATTTGAACATTTAAAACGGTCCAAAAAAGGACGCCTTCTGGGGCGTGTGCCAAAAAATGCTGCTACGTACTAATACGGGGGAACATAGAGCAGTAATCAGGACCTACCATAGTCACCAAAACCTATATATTACCCTATTTCTACTAAATATATTGGGTCCTGAATTACCATGTTCCCCCGTCATAATGTCGATCTGCTGCTGCTGCTGTTGCTTCTATATACGTTTCTTTTTGTTTACTGTTGATGCTGCTGCTGCTGCTGCTGCTGCTGCTGCTGCTGCTGCTGCGAGCGGTGCGTAAAACTTGGCCAAGCTTCGACATAATTGTTAAAAATGTCAAGTATCCTATAATATACATCTCGAAGTATCCCACGCAGCTTGCAAAGTTGAGATTCGACGAAATTCTCGATCTCACAGCTGACGTTTTTTTCTTTTATAAAATATATAGCTTGCAAAGTTGAGTTTCGACGAAATACTCGATCTAACAGCTGGCGTTTATTTCCTTTATTATATATATATATATATATATTCGTTCCGACAAGTCAGATGACATGCCGTACTTGAAATGAACTCCTCAATTAATCTATTTATTTCCAGGCATGGGTGTTACCGGGCATAGAGTAGGCCTCTGGCTTTAAGGGCATGCCTGAAACAATGCCTGAACTGCATTTTTTTAAACAAGCGTGCCTGCGCTACTGTTTTCGTGGCTAGATTGCCTAACTTTCCCAGGCACGCCTAATAGCACGTGAACTCAGACACTAAAAAATAACTCCATTAGTCCGGAACTCCGAAAGTCAGGGGAAAGGGGGTGTGAAATGTGGGGTCTGTGCACGTCTGAAAAAATGCCTGAAGTACAGTTTCGGAAACAGGCGTGCCTGAACCACTGTTTTCGTGCCTATCTTGTCCAGGCAAGTGCATTGCATTTCCCCCTGTTTTTAGGCATTCCACCCCTGAAACAAAACAACTTGAAATAAGAACCAGGTATAGGATAAGGTTTAAGGCAAATTGCCTGACATAGACAGTCACGTTGAAGGCACATTCAGGCATATTCAGGCATATATATGCCTATCTACATGCCTATGTCCTTGTTTTTTCGCCTGCAGCGTGCCTATCTCAACGTGCCTGAAAGTGCCTGCTCCGTGCCTTGGCCTAGCAACGAGATATTACGTTCTACGCGGGATTGCGCTACGTCCGACGTTGTAATTTCTTTCGCGTACGTGCATCTTGCACCGGGGATGAAATCGATCCCTCCCGACCCCATCCCCATGGGCTGTGCGGAGTTTGGTATTTGGTATTGTACAGCGCCGTACGGTGCGGAGTTTGATTTTGGTGTTCATTCTACGCTGAGGTACGGTGCGGAAATGATCGGTCAAGACCAGCACCACCGTATGATACCTGCCCCGTGGCAAAATATGAGTGCTTCATATTATTGGCGCTACGGGCTTCTCACGGTCTTTTATTGCTGTGAAAATCGACCGATACTGTGCGCGGTTCGGTGTGAATTTTAGAGTCGGTGCGGTACGGTTAAGTGCGGTACGGTTACGTGCGGTACGGTTACGTGCGGTGCGGTGTGGTGCGGTTAAAAGAAAAATCGTACGGTGTCCACTGTGGTTATCGTGGCATACACTGTACGCTAAGGATCGAACCATGTCATGGGTTGTTCTGTGGAGGTATTAGTAGGCAAACCCATGGCTAGAAATGATATATCGCGCTGTTAACCATGGGGTCGCTCAAGGATTGCTCCATGTGCTGTACTTTAGATCATTACTGGACGCCGAGAGCGCGAAGCGCAAACCGTTGTAATAGTGTGTACTGATAGTACAATTACCGCTTTGAACCCGGACGCTCAGAGCGCGCAACACACACCATACTCTTACCATGCACGTCGTAAAATTGCACCTTTCAACATATTTCACGGGCCGTTGGCATCGGAAACTGTCGTTGGAAGAACTATACGACTTTTGCCTAAACCTTCGGGCCTTATCATTGTCCGCGACTCATACTAGGTCATGTAATCGTAGCGTCGTGCACGTAATATATATACGAAATAGTAAAGTGTACGCTTCCAACTTCCAACGGACTTCACGGGCCCTTGGCATCGTTTGTAGATAATTTGCGTGTACAGGAACATGCCTGCGGGCCCTTACCTCCGTCGGCAACCCTTGCTAAGCCGCCGGTGTAGTCCCCATGTACGTTATAAAATATGTAATAATCTGGAAAATATGCCGGTATTATATGACGCGTTGACATTTTTATGAAATCAAACAAATTTCCAGATTATATATTTTATGTAATAATTTCATTACGTCAGGAATCAACAATACAAACTTGGTCTCTTCAACGGCCCCTTGGCATCGTAAACTGGAGCCTTAACCTCTCGGTCCCTTGGCATCGTAAACTACCTGTTGTATTGCGGACCTTATTCCTCGTTCGCTTCGCCGGCGGCCTGGGCCGGCGGCGAAGCCCCCTTGTATGCCGGTATTATATGACGCGTTGACATTTTTATGAAATCAAAACGTTGGTTGTTTTTTTTTTTCCGTAAAAATAGAAGTCACGATCTACGAAAGTACGCAACTAGAAATATGAAATCGCCATCTACAGCATAGCACTGGTCCACCCAGTAAATACTCACACAGTACCTATAAAACTAGTTCGTAAATAAATATTTACTAAAGAAAAATGCAAGCACCAACACGAAATACAATGAGGTACAACAGAGCCACCTACCTACCAGTACTCTTGGCGAATACGTACTGGCACCCAATACCGCCAGGATCGCCACCACCACTGTGTCTCTGATACCGGCACGGCACCAAGCCACAACGAGCTTGCACAGCACCCGTCTTTGGACAGGGACCGGGAGGTTCCAAAAGCAATCGCCCGGGTGTACCGCTACCCTTCTCGGAGTTACCGTTCAGTCCTGTCACGGAAACGTACAATTACCGTCCCGTCCCGTGACCCATGCTACGATAGATGTGGACCATTTTGTTTCTAAAGATTTTCACTTAAGGAGCTTCATACCACACCCGAAAACAGTTTTCCAATAATCTGAAAGCCCGCTGAACAAACCCAGGGACTAGGCATTTAAAAAATCATATTGCTAAACAAGATTGACACTCGGATGAAACTGCGTTAGGGAGCCGCGTTATTCAGAACCAAAAACTCCAAAAAGTGCAACCTCTATCGTAGCACGCTTCCCGTTGTTAAACTGTATATATTTACCGTCCCGTACCGTCGTTAATCGATATTTATACCGGCCCGTCTCGTCGTGAACATTAACACATACGGTCCCGTCCTGTCATGGAAACAAACATATTTACCGTCCAGTCCGGTCGTGAAAAACGAGCACCATCCTAATTTTACCGTCCAATCTCGTCAGGAATTTGACACCCGTCGTCCCGTCCCGTCCCGCCAACAATCATGTTAACCATTTTTACCGTCCCGTCGCCAAACAATTTCCCGCAAAACAAATTCCCATCCATACCGTCTCGTCCCCACTCGATTTTCCCATACCGTGAAAAGCCTTGCAAGTTTCTTTGGACGATTGTTCTACGATGTTTGTCTTCCGTTGCGAAGCGTACTTGGGCAGCGTGAGGGATAACCCAAAGAAAAAGGGCATGTAGTGCGAGGAATCACATGCGTGAGAATCATTGGTGAGCGCTGCTAGCTGCTAGCTGCTAGCTACCTTGCTATCAATCTACTTATTAATAGACGCATGCTATGATAGAGCTGCACCAGTTATTTTCTGAGGTTCTTTACTTTAGGTGCTCTGTCTTCACCAACAAACACACTTTAAGAAACCTAAAAGTGCACCAAGATTAATAAACCCATGATCTAGGTGTGCAAAAAATCGTTTTGCAAAACTAGAATGACACCCCGACTATATTGGGTTAAGGAGCCCAGTCTTTCAGAAAAACAAATCGCCAAAAACGTGCAACATATATCGTAGCACGCGTCAATAGCACGTTTCCAAGGGGTTCTAGAGATATATGCCCACAGAGGAGGTTTTGGGAAGGGAGAGGGGTCTGCGGGTCCTGACGGCTAAATACCGGTGACGTGGTCACATCGAGTACCGGGAGACGTCACTCCCCATCCTTGGAACATGGTACATGTCTCCCAAACGCGCGGTGTGAGAGCACAAGGTATGCGGGATACATGCGAAGAGAGCAAGGCTAGACAGCAGAAGCAGTAGTAGCAGCAAGCACCGCAACAACAACACAGCAACACAACAACAGCAACAGCGGCAAGCGCCCGTGTGTGTGTTTGTGTGAGCGTAGCAAATTCGAGACACGGGGCGATGTTCGCAGTCGAAGTCACGGCACTAAAGAAGTACCAACCACGAGGTGAACATGCCTGCTGGCGAGGTCGTTTGTTTTTTGGGTTCGTTGTATTTGAAATGTTGTGAAACGAAACGAAAGTTGACATATATAACTTGAACATACAACATACTGACAGAAAGGCACGGAGAAATACGTTTATATATTCTCATATGCTCTAGCGCGCAAAATACCAAATCGTCGAGCATGTTACGTTTTCGTGACTTTTTGATGATGGTGGCTGGCAACTTTGACTCCCCGAAGTTACCTCGTGAGTTGATTCGTGCTGCCTACGACTTCTGTCTGGTGCACCCGACGCCCTCACACACCCCATACCGAGCGTGACTCGATTTCACGGTCTGTCGTTGCTTTTGGGGAGCTTGTGGAGAGTTGTAGCTTTCCGCAAGTAAGTGAAGTGCGAACGTTCAGATGGCATCGATGTTTTGTCTCCTTTCGTGTCTTCCGAACTCCGTCCCCTTTCGACAACCAACTGCAGCTCCTCGAAATCGAAGTGTAAACCTCCGTCGAGAAAGGTCGGACGGGCGATCTGGAGAGAATCACAAGCTGCTCTAGATGAGGAGGTTATAGCCAACACTCTGCTACGCCACGAACCAGACGAGGGTTCGAACACATCGGGATGAAACAGCGGCGGGATGGTATATTCCGAACAAACGTCTAGATATTCGAGTGAGCCGTAAATCCGGGGATTGGGGGCGGATAAGAACCTGCGTCGGCTTCTAAATAATTTGTTCATGCTCTGTATCAATAGTTGAGGGTGTTATGGCTTTATCGAAATACATGTACGTATGTCGCAAACTACTATAATTCCAGGGGGCATCAATTAGGGCCTAGGGGTCTGTCGTGCGAATCACAACTGAACAGGGCAACACCGGTGGCAGAGAAGTTGTGCGCAACACGGGCCGCAGGCCTACGGGCAGTAGAGCCCCCCCTAGAGGGCTCCTGGAGTTCTGCCGGTAGATATCACTTGCGTAGGGTCCGCGAGAGGCCAACCAATGCGATATACCTGGTATGTGTGAATATATGCAGGAAAACAACTCAAAACAAAACCCGTATATGATTTCCTACGTGACGCCAACGAACGTCACATATGGTTCAAATGCGTCAGAAACGGTGCGCGGCCCGAAACCCGGGTTGAGTCCCGCCGAATACGCTTTACGGTTACTGTGGAGGTAAACTATGCAGGCGATCCAAATGTTGCGCTAGCTCAACACCGCAGCGGCTATCGATGGCCTGCTACGTAATATATGCTTGGTACTCGTCAAGGTCGGTTTCGACTGTCCCGCCCCTCCGACGACCTTTGGCATGGCGAAAATTGACGCGAATATCGGCCAGAATTACCGTAGCATGTGGATGCCCAATTCGACACAAGCCGATCAAGGAAACACACAATTGAACTGTTGTTGATACGAACAACGAAGGCACGCACACCAGTGTGTGTAGGGGCGGGTGGGGGGGGCGGGGGTTCTATGTGGCCCCGAGCACGAGTTTCGAAGGCAGATAGTAAAAAACAACAGTACCAGGTACCAGGTAGTTCATAGTGCAATGTATTTTCCGTCAACATTGTATTGATAGTATAGAAATGACAACAATATATGGGACGTATACCGGGCGCATCAGCAGGGCAGTGTGCACGGCACCTGTTCTACCTCTGTCACAGGATATGAGGAGTGAGGGCTGAACCACGGAGGGCCGGTCTGCCTCTACGTCTGCCCTCTCTGTGTTTCAAGTGGTTATCGATGTGTTACGGCAGCTAAAACTATGTAGTAAATAAATGTAAACCAAAACACGGAGCATCACCTGTCTCACCAAAGCGTACCCTTGCGGGATTTGTTGTACTCCTGCTTATATGGCGTGAGAAGACGATGACTCTGCCGTGCCCAGCTGAAGGCGGGAAGGGTACGTGCCTGGAAGATACTTGGTTGCGCGAGGTCGCCTTGTGTCTGGGTCCAGCTGCGGCCAGTGGGTAATGATGGATGTCAGGGGTGTGTGGGTGCGCGTGGGTGGGACGATGTGGCGGCGACCGATAAAATCTGCACTTGCGTGGCGTGATCATGTGCCCGCAGATATGCTGCTGGAAGTTAACCATTGTACAACGAATACATGATATCAGTGTCAACAGGTGTAAATTGTCGATCACGTATTGTATGTAAGACGTGCATGCAGATTAGGTCTCGGAAAAGAAGTAACCGTTGCCAGCTACGCCTTATGAAATCTTACAAATTATGTCTGCGAGAAAGACAACCTGTATACGAAGTACACTATACATACATGCGGCCAGCTTTGCTCAGTTTCCACGTTGATTTCATTTCGATTGCGCGCGTTCTATGTCTATTGCGTTTCAGGTGGGAAAGCGTCGCGCTTTCGTCGCCGAGTTTCAATTGTGCATTTTTTTCGGATACTCCTAGGGCCCCAGCACCTTTGTGTGACCACGGACTCTAGCTTTTTAGTCAATGTGAGAACACCAATACATATTAGAAGTTCGTGCATATCTAATTTTACATGTTTTACCCAACACCATACGTCTACGAGTATATTTCTCCTGATACACCTGGTATATATTACCCGATTGAAGTTTCAAAAGTATCGTAAAAACACTCGTTCGCCCGGGCACTGTTTCTGGAAAACTTTGTTGGCGAATATGACTTGCACCTAGCCTATACAATGTTAATGTTATTTTTAATATTCAGGAACAATGATGTTTTCAATGCAGGAAAGGGCAGGCTGTTCATACTCGTATCTAAGACTCTTTCAACAACGGATTGGAACAGCTGTCTGTCGGGGTTCCGCAGATGATCTCGGGCTTTCCGACTGATCAGAAAAATACTCTGTAAAAGAAGAAACAAGCAAACCACTGGATCCCCAGAACGTCTTATATCAGTACTGTACCAAAATGTGTTTTAGTATGATTTGTTTGACCCAGGGAGACAAGGTGTAGAAATTCAGGTCGTCTTCGAAAAACCTCTTTCGTCTACGTATACCTCGTACCCAGGTAAACTATTTATGACATCGTTATTGTATTACGTATGTATTTTACATGTTGTGGGAACTTTGAAATACAAAATACGTACATCATACACACGTACGAGTATTATATCTGGAATTATGATCGGTGCAACACGGTTCATCATATATTATACGAATGAGCTGTGTGTGCCAGCCAAAAACCGGATAAACAATCAGAAGGTCGTAGAGTTGTCCGTTCCCCTCGCCGCCTCGTCAAGGCATGCGGCGAGGCATGCCCTATCGGCCGCGTAGCGGGGGGTAGGTCGTACTGGCGGGTGTAAGGCCGGACTCACCCTCAAGGAGTAATATCGTCTTGTTGTTGCGTGTGGCCGCAAGGCGTCAACGTGGCGGTAGAGCTGGGGTTGTACGTGGTGCGTCAGGTACGGACAGCTACGACTTGCGCGTCTTTCTTAGGCAGCAGTGGTCCAACAGCTCTGCACAATCGGGATGCCCATGGGTGGGACGCAGGCGCCACCCGTGAGCCAAACTACGGCACAGTCTATCTAGCCTTTCATAAAGGGAACTGCGCCGTCAGGAGGCTAGTTTGGACGATGCAGAAGGGGGAAGACAGAGCGTCGTCGGGCCTGGAAAAACGGGTTAAACTCAACCTGAACGCGATTTGTTGTTTTTCAGATCAGTGCCGCAAAGCTGCAAATAACGTCTTGATTTTTAAGATGAGGGAGAAGGGGAACCGACTGCAATTGAGTGGGAACGAGATCATGTGCAACGGAGCGGGCCGAGTGGGCTAAGGCGATAAGTCGGCTGGGGAGAACGACAGCAGAATGACACCAAGAGACCCACGACCGGCGTCATCACCATCACGATAGCAGCAGTTATCGTTTGTTTCTCAATTTAGCGGGGCAGGAGTACTTAAGTCGCTAGTTTTTGTTTAGTTGGTAGAATCGTAAGCCCTTCATGAGGAACGACCGCCCGCAATCATCAGGGATGTGGTCCTAACTGTACAGCAGTTTGTCAGATAGTACGGGAAAGCGTGGGGATAGTTGTTATTATTTTGGGTCGTTTCTTGTTCCAATGTTCTTATTTCACTGCACGCCCGCGGGCCATCACTCTAACAATAGCACTCCAGACAACAACAGGCGTGTTCCCTTCTGTGTTCACGACCTACGCGCGTTTTTCGTAAGATGCAGGCAGCACCTCCAGACAGAACCCCTGTAGCCAGTAGCAAGGCGTTGCTTAGTTGACGCAACGGGTGGGACTCCTTGCGTTAGTTGCGCGTTAGTTGAGTGGACCCCCGCGGCCATCTTAGTTCAGTTTGCACTGGTTTGCACGTTGATTTCATTTCATGTGTGCGCCTTCTTCGTCTCTTTCGTTTCTGGTGGGAAATCGTGGTTCGTTCCAGGCCGAATTTTGATTTGTTTTGTTGTTTTTGGGATCTTCTTAGGGCTCGAGAACCTTTGTGTTACCACGGACTCTGCTTCTTAGGACAAGAGGTGATGTGAGACCATCAAGAACAAAATTATTATCTCAACCACTTCGAAGTACGCAAATTCGAATGAATGCAGTCTGATTTGCAGTCGGTCTTATTCACCTCGTTCACGTGAACGCTTGCCCACAAAATGGTTGCGAATTGCATTTTTTTTACTCAGAAGGAGTTTGCCGTCTCTTCAAGATAGGTCTAGAGCTGTTTCCCGCTTCTTCCAGAGCGACCCAGTTGCAGGCAATCACCGTCAGCATTGTTTCTATCCACTTGATTGAGTCAACCATGATTACGAGCGGTACCGGATCGAAAAATACGTATTTTTCGATCCCATCGGGCGTTTGGATTCTACTTGACCCAGTTCGATTCAACAAATGGTAGCGGTGATTTCCTGAAACCGGGCGCCTGGGAAAACCGGAAACAGCCTCAGATAGATGTCCGAGAGATGTCCGACTCAATTCGCGGCGAGAAAGACCGATTTCCAACATTAGTGGGCCACAACACCATGCAAACCTACTGAAAGGTCATTTTTCAAGTATCTGTAAATCCGAATGCATAAGAGTTGACCTGAATTTTGACATATGGAGGCGCTGACCCTGACAGATCACCGCCTGTATGTACGTACGCAAAAACAAATGTATACGACAAAGTTTGGCATGTTTATAGTTCGACTCTATCTCGACGAGATAACGATGCAGTCTTAAAACATGCAAACATTTGACACAAACTACTTCATACAATCGTCGTTTCCGATCAAGGAAACATTTGGTGGATACATAGCTGGTTGAAGACCCAAGAAGAAGATCGACGTGTGTTTCATTGCCCAATTACCCACCCCATCAAGAAGAGATATTTGCAAACCAAACTCCATACGTCAACTCGAAGAATGGTGGTTTTTGTGCGATCTCCCAATCAATTTTGGGTTTTTATAACGGAATTATTTTCTTGTATTGTATACCGCATGTTCAAACAAACGGAAAGCCTACCTTTTTTTCCAGATCAGCTAGGCCAAATCTTACACAGTCCTTTTTCTCAGTCGAAAAGAGCCGTTTTCGAGTGAAGCCCAGATCGGCTTTCTTGTAGGGTCGAAAAATACCCTTTTCGACTGAGCTAAAAGCGACTGAGAAATCCGACTGGCATATCCAGTCGAAAAAAGTCCTCGAATCGACTGAGAATCACGGTCGGATTTCTCAGTCGAAAACTTGTTTGATTCATCGCATCGCTCATCCCACTGCAAAAAAACACACACATGCCCACACACACATTAACCAGGTACAACACAGCAGTACCCTACAGCAGTATCGACACTGGCTTGGCTGCTGTCACTGCTGCTGCACCTCGCCGCACGTCAGCGTGGCGCCTTCCTAGCTCCGCCTGCCAGCAGCGTGAATCATAGGATAGCAGCAGCACGCCATATCGAATACCTGAGGTACATTTTTCGAACAACGGCTACGCTTGCTGTAGCGTTTGCGGCTCTCGGTTGAGTGCAACGCCACGAACGTAGCTTTGGTGGCTTTCGGCTATGTCCTACGCCACCAGCACGCTTGGTCGAGGGTTCGTCGCGCGTGAAGCACCCATTGCTCGTAAAAAAAGCACGCACCAACCGACTTTTGACTGTCTTACAGCAGTACTCCCTCAAACCAACCGCCTTCGGAAAGAGCACAAAACCGTAAAGTCGACTTGACTGACGATAAGAAAGAGGCCCAGAACCATCCAGTCGAAAGACAACTTCAGTCGAAAAGCCCTGGGCCTTTTGGACTCAGAAAAATACTGTGTAATAATTTGGCCTTAGGGTCTCTTTTAAACGGTTCGGATCGTTGTACCGGTTATATCTCTCCAAAAACATATGTCCGTTGTTGTATGATTAACAAAATGTAAGTAAACCACATCCAAATGCTTCGACTTAATGCTGGGCGGGGCATGGCCAATCTGCTGGTGCTCTGGAAGCACTTTGGGGCTGGCCCAGCTCGTGCGTACGAATAGGAGTAGTAGTACGCTTCGTGGGTTGGGGTTGTATTTTACCAATGGAAGCACGGCCGGACACCGCGGTAAAACGGCTTGATGTAGACGTAATTCAATATACCCAAGTCGATGATGCATGTATGTCCTGCTGCTGCCTTTAAACTGCTGCGGTACGCTTTGGTTACCAACAATAGGATAGTCGACCAAAACGTCGTGGATGCAATCATGTTGTATACACGTTCGTTCGGGCAACGTGTGTGGGCTATGACGTATGTATACTCATAACCAATCATAACAGATTGTACGCGCATGCCTATCTGTATACAGACGCTCATAAAAGTTTAGCGCTGAGCCGGGTATGGTAGACGGTCACCCTGGTAGGACTTGACCTCGAATGCTACAACAGCGTTGATCGTTGAGATCGAATTCCACCACCCACCCTGATATGATTTAAATTGTCCCAAGATCCAGCCATTCGGCCGTGTCCGACAATAAACATTAGTATGAGTAACTGATTTCAGTGTTTTGTCTATTCTCGCCCGTGGTGCCCCCCTCCCGTACCCCCCCCCCCGCCTTGATTTCAGTTAAACGGACACAATTCTGAAATCCAAGTATCTTTACTAGATTCTTAATTAATGGTATTTCTATTTAATTTCATTTATATACACTACGTGGTTTCCCAATCACGTTTCTCAATCGCATATCCTTCATGAAACCATTTTTTTAAGCAATACAAGGGCTCCGCATGGGGGCCGGCAGTCGCCGGCCCATATGCTTCGGGTAGGTCAGGGCACGAGTTCGACAGGTTGAATTTGCGGATGATACGCAGGAGGAAATTAAAGTAATGCCAAGGGATGAATAACAGCTGGTTGTGTGCACCTACCTGCAGCATGCTGTAAACATATTAAAAATGACGCAATTAGTTAGAGGACATGTAGGGCTTTGTTTGTTTGCTATTATAAAAAATAACAAAGAGTTTATTAAGCTCGTTTGAGAAAGGAAGGGAAATAATTTTGTTCGGGACCGTTATCTCGATCAGTTTTTCACTGTTTTTGGATTCTGCCTCGCGAGTTTTGAAAATCCATTTTCTTTTATTTTTTACCGACTTTTGGTCGTTTTTTTTGTCTTGGATATAGTGTGGAAAATTTTAATATTGAATTTAGTGTGGGGACGAACTATGTTGAAGTTAGTGTGGGTAATGGAACCTGGAACAAATCGGAAAACGATTCCCCTGTCTCCTGTTTCTACAAACCGACTCTCCGTTGTCAGGCCACAAAATGTTCGAAGCTGCTCGCTCTGTCGGCCACGCCGCGCTCGCCTCTCGTTCCGCGACGAGCTCGACACCGACTCGGCGGTGGGCCGGCGGTCCTCCTCCTCTCTGCGCTGGCTGTGTCCGACCCGTCGGCCGATATATGTACTCGTTTATCGATTTTTTTATTATACCTTTTATTGGCCCCAAACGGACCAGGTGTACCGGTTTTTGGAAACAGGAAAACGAATTCCCCGTCCCCTGCATTCCCAAAACCTATATTCGGCGGAACTCCAACGTGACGTAGAAAATAATAGAAAAAACGAAAAAAAATCAAAGCAGCTCGATCTGTCAGGCCTGTCTCGCGCTCCTCTCGTTCCGCGACGAGCTCGACACCCCCTCGGTCGTGAGCCGGCGGCCCTCCCTCTCTGTCTGTGCGAGACCCGTCGGCCGCCGTTCGTGTGACATGCCGTGGCCCGTGCCCTTCGTTTG
>JAYJME010000510.1:0-22304 GCA_036873775.1 Costaria costata | reverse complement strand
TCCAACACGATACATATGTTTTAAATATGCTCTTTGGCAGCTGTGTGCCCCTGTACGAGTACCCCTTGGCAGTACTGTGCCGCATTTACGGCCTCGATATTACGGGCATACGCGGAGCCAAGGCGGGCGTCAGCCCGCCGCGGCGAAGCCCCCCTTGTATATAGTAAAATGTTGAAAGAGGCAATTGCTGCGATCCTGTGATCATTAGTTGAACGAGAGCACGTTGCGGGTGCCTCAAGACACATACTTTTGATATCAGTGTTGAGCTGATTCCTCCCATCTCACAGGTGGTGGTGCAAGGTAGAAAAACCCATATACTGAGTAACAAATAACAAATAACCTCCCATCCGGCGTGAATATTTCTTCAACTAGACCATTAACAAATTAGTATTAACAGTATTCATATTGTTGTGCGTAAAGCTCCACGTTTCTTACGTGGTGTTCGGTGCTTGGAAACCCCCTTGGTTGCTTGGTACCAGGTACCTGGCACGTATCATACCAATCGCAAGTCTGATGAGATTACCAAGGACAAGACTGGCTAAAGTAAAAATCTCAACAAAATCCCAACCAGCACTCTGTGAGTAAGCTGCTGAAAAAGCCGAAACCGAGATTCGTAAATCTCACGTAAGCTTAGCTACACCACAATTTTCGCTACACCGCAGCACTGACCTTGCCAGTTCGACAGATCAATGTCTACTCGCTCTTCTCTCGAATAGAGGGTGCACCATCCCTTAACTTCTCCTCCTCTAATGACGTTTCAACAGCATCGACCCACTTTAAAAAAGGCAGTGGAAGCAAACTGCTCAAGTTGCACACTGCAATGAGCATACCCAGATTGCGAAAGTCGACATCCGTAACCCCCATTGTCCGCGTCAGGAGTGCCCCTAGCTCAGACCCGACGATAGCCCCCCCATTGAAAATTGACATCAACAACGCAAACAATGTGCCCTCAACCCCTGGAGGACAAAGTCGGGCTGCCAACACGAGCGTCGGCATAAAGGCGATTTGGCCAAGAACCGCTAGCACCACGTCATCTCCGAAGGTGAACAGCTCATCCGGGATGCCAAGCTGCCGATTGATATGATATACCAGAAGGAGCTGCGTCGAGCGTGGCAGCGGTATTGGCGTCAAATGAAAACACAGCGTAACACCAGGCAACCCGTTAGACCACGACGAGGGCATTTGCGATAAATAAACTACTACTGTATACAACTACAGAAGTATAGCGGGGGTCATATTCAACGAAGCAAGCACTCACGGTCGATCTTCTAAGCTTGCATCAACAAAGCGGACCTAATATCGATCCGACCTCGTTGCGGCCTGAAATCTGTAATCGTAACATGAAATAGCCCGTACGGTCACGGCCACATGGTATCGTCCCGGTTACGTAGGCGAACAGCAGTTGTGGTAAAATGTGAAACGTATCGCAACATTGTTCACTGGCGAAATGGCCATGACTTCAAACAGCGTTCTCCCCATGCGCGCCCAGAAGCATGCGTCGCAAGACTACGTTCGTGTAATGCGTTCAGGCTTGAGCTAGGGGTACATTTTTCGTTCGCTCCAGCTTAGCGGTGCATCTCAGGGTACTAGTTTTGCCGTACTGCGAAGAGTTTGCTAATGGCTGCATTCAACGCCGCTGCCGAAAAGCAAAGGCGACCAACCTAAAATCGAATGGGTGAAGGCACCATGCTAATTCACCCACCGCATATCGCGCTCGACCCTACATCGGGCAACCTAAACTCGACCCCCTTAGCAGCGCCATGCGCTTTGATCTACTTCATGTACTAATGCCACGTGTCTACACATTTCATCGATGTGGTAGCATAGTGTCTCGACAACAAATACGCCGAGTACGACATGGTCGAGATGATAACAAGAAACAGTAGTGATGTTGCCGCATTATTCTCCCCCCCACCCAAACAAACAAAAAAACACACACACAATCTTAGTATTATTACTATTCGATCTACACCCCCTCAGCCCCACAGGTATCTGACCCTGTTCCCCTCAAAAAGGACTACATATATACGAAGTAAGTATCATTCATGAAATCCTACATACCCACACGCCCAATTTTTGTACACTTCCCGAGTTCCATGGCTGTTAGATTTTCTTCCCCTCAATAAGGACTATACAACCCCCATTAGGTTATACAAAACCCGGAGTACGCGCGATCGAAGTATCCCATGCAGCTTGCAAAGTCGAGTTTCGACGAAATCATCGATCTCACAGCTGACGTTTTTTTATTTTATAATAATATTCTCAGGCTTACCTGGGAAAATCCAAGCGGTACAGACGCCAAAGAAGTCCACAACAACACCGAGCTGATTTTTGTCTCCTTGAGAAAGGACTGGAAAATCCAGACACCCACAAGGCTGGCGATGCTAGATCCCAGCCTAACACGCCCAAGAAACTCCGGTCCGACCCCTGTGACAAAAGCGTCCAACGGAGCGTCAGACGTGCAAAGCTTCGTTGAAGCAGGCAAGGTAATTGCGTCGACAGGCATGCCAGCTCCAATAGCTGCCACGCTCAAAAAGAGCCTTATCGAAGCACCACGCAGTAAAACATGCACTTGACACTACTGTAGGCATACAGTACTATTGCCATCGCACAGCGACTGGCGAAGACGTAATCATATGCCAGGTACTCCTCACCTATGTCATTAGTCAGAAAATAGAAAAATGCTGAATCACTCGTAGGAGTTGCTCGCCACAGGAAGATGAACAGCGCCGGGAGCCAGACAGTTTTTTGTTTGATGGCAGACCAGAGCGAGGTTGCCTGCTCCGTTATAATCTGCTTCGGACTGCGATCCGCATGCACGCCAAAGAGGTGCAAACGAGCAATGTTACTGATCTCCCAATCTACATTAGTGAAGCATTTTTCAGCCCGGCCATCCGGGGCCTTGAAAAACACGCCCAGGCACATCGAGCTTGTCTGCCCCGACCCAGCCGAATCGGTCGTGTTGCGCCAGCACGAGCTACTTATTGTATGCCTGAACAAGACTTTCTACATAAGCTGCTATTTGTACGTTGCGTGCCGATGAGCCACATCACATGAACGACAATAACCCGACGTGTGGTCTCACCTGCCCAAGGGATTATTTTGCCGCTGTTCGTCGATGAAAAGAGCGCACACCGTGATCAATAGCGGCAGGTACGTTGTAATAGAGAACACTTCCCGGGTCGTCATGCGTTCCAGAAGGGCGCCAGAAAAATATGCACTAGTGATACCTCCCACAGCTGCGCTGCCCCAGCAAAGAGATTGTAGCCCACTCGAGACGGCCTGTGAATCTGAATCCCTCGCCTGAAAAATACGGTGTGCACACGAGTAGACGAGGGGGAAATGGCGGGAAGCCCAGATTTAACAGCAACTGCTACAAATTGGCGCACCAGAGGCCAGCCAAGCGCAAGCCAGACATGAACCCCTACAAAACTGAGTATGGAGCAACGATACCAATTTGAACGTGCGCTCGACCTCTGGAACTACCGGGTGTTCTACCAAAGCTTACCTCCATACTCGTAGGTGTTTCCTTTGTCTAGACATAACAGCCCTCACCTTTTCAACGACGATCGAATCAGCCACGACATCGCTTATCGCAACGCCCAACGATGCCACGATACTTGCAGCCGTAGCTTCGAATGGTGTATGTGCATAATTGGCAAGGTAGAACCATCCCGACGCCCCGATGAGCCCAGCAAATATCATGTATGACCTCCTGTCGGTTCAAAGACAAAGACGGTTGGTCAAAACACGTTAAGATACTAAATAAAATAGATGTGGACAAAACATAATCAGACTGGTCGGAAACCGTGCCCTCTGAATACAATCGGGATACAATTAAGAGCTGATCGTCCGTCTTCACTTTGAGTCTGTGTTTGTCTCAGTTACCCTACGGCTCTACGAACATCACCATGGCTCTATCTAGGGGCTAAAAAGCTTGCATTGACCAAACTGAACACGTGGCGTTTAGATTTGCAAGCTCCTCGCACTCCAAATACTCCTGTAGCGGGTGGTGTTGCAAGAATAAAAACGCAACAAATTTCAAAAACGTAACAGCAGTAGAAGAGTTTCGTATTTGCTCCGATGCACCAGAGCTATGGATACGTAGCTCTCTTAGCCAGACACCAAACACAAACATAAAAACAATATTAATTCGAGCACGTACTGCAGAGCCAGCAGTGGGAGATTTGGCAATCGCCAAAATGCCCAGCCATGAACTACTGTAAAGGAGGGACGTACGCAAGCAAAACGGCATGCTGAGCGTAAGGCGGAAAGAGCCCATGTGCCTGGTAGACGATGACCAAAAGAACCGACGATCGACGACTGTAAACGGACGCCGACGCTGTATACTCTCCCAACTTAGTCAACACGCCAGCGTTTACCGGCGGCCATGATCCATTTTGTTGCCAGTTCGCATACGAGTACATACTGGCGGTGTAACAAAAACCAACTGATACGCTACACTCAAATTAGAGAGCGGGAAAAACGAAGATGTGCACTCGGATCTACCGGCCACTACTACATACCAGTACTACCGGTACTCGTGGTTCGCGTGGTACCTTCGATACCCGAAGACGGGCAGCCCGTCGGAAAGGAAGCCGTACAGTGGCTTGAGTACCCACGGCAAGGTGAAAAGGCCTGTGAGGGCAGCCACCTCCGCGGGTGCGAGGTGTAACTCGTCCTTGAAAAAAAACGTGGTCGCCAGTCTCGCCAGTCCCAGAGCGCCTTGCACGAAGTAAACCACCAGGATCGCAACGATATCCCATGTCAGCGTTATTCCCTGCCGGTTATGACATCGCGAAACAAAGAGATCGTGCACAAATCACGTTGAGATATATAGATACTTGCGAAAAGACGTAATATGTGTCAGTATATGGATGTTTATGTTGTTCTCGTTGGTGATATACCGAAAAGTGACAAACGTTTCGAGTGAGGCCTAGTTACGTATTGTTCGTGAATCTTTATGGGGGTTTCGGCCGCAGCGCCTAAAGCCGACCACCCCACCCGAACCCTATAACCTAAGCCCTAGCGAGTAACGGACGCCGAAATCGGGTTAAGGCATGCGCCGTAAAGGGTGCCGCAGGCAAAAAAAAATCGGGTAAGGCACACTCTAAGGCATTTGCCTTAAGCGCCTTTTTATGCCTTAAATGCCTTATCTGCGTAAGGCAAATGCCTTAAAAAATGCCTTAGACGTGCCTTACAGCCTCTTTTCGCCCTAGTGCGCGTTTGATACATACATAGTGAAGTGGAAACATAGGTTAGGTAAGGTATAACATATATGCATCACGTATGACAAGAGTCGGGCACGATTGGACTGCAAATGCAGCAGCACAGCATGATAAAATATTATTATCAGAGTATTACAATAGTAGTATTGTACCAGGAACATCACAATCCAACGTCACAGCTTGCTTTTTCATAGATACCCCAGCACAGCTCAACACACATCAACCGCAGTGCGGATGCGTGCATACGTGCATACACCAGCGGAAAGAGATAATAAGTACAACAACAGCACAGCAACAACGGACTGTATGCGTTCAGCGTAATCCTTTTAGAGCCGGAAACGGTTTTCAGGGATAAAATTACTTGAAAATAGTGTGGGATACTTTTTGGGTTAGTAAACGGGTTAAAGCTGTGCTGTGGTCGAGGGTAAGGTATTCGTCGGTAGTGTAATCTTCGTATTTTAAACCGTTCTCTCCACTCAACTCCAGCAAAACCAATGTCGTTCGTACTCGTATAATACTGATCCTACAATGACTCCGTTTCCCCTGGCGTCACGGTCACGGGCGAACGCCAAACCCAAACTCGGACACAAAGAAAAAAGAAGAGCAAGAAAAAGAGGCAAACAAATCGAGATGTTTACTGGGACGAACTGTCTCAATCGTCATGTCAACAAACAACATACAGACTCCCTCCTCCCGCCGCTCCCCCCTCCACTCGTGGCAACCTACTACACAATGGGATCGATTACTTCAGGTGGTGGTGGCGCCGCACTAGCTGGGCCATATTCTTGCGTAGATATGGTGCCGAGCCCCGAGCGGTATCGTGGTGTCCCCAACCGAGCTTTGAGCAGAGCGACCTATGTGCTATGTGACCCCAAACCCCGTTTTTAAGGAGTTCGTGCCTAACGGCGTTTTTTTGGTTCACAAAACGTGCCTTGTTGCTCCTTTTCGAGCGCAGGTACGTTGCCTTACGGGAGTAAGGCACGTAAGGCACGAATCAGCGTCTAAGGCAGGCCTCTGCTGAGAAAGGGCTCTAAGGCATTCTTTAAGGCACGACTTACTCGCTACGGCTTACCCTCAGCCCGGGCTTCTTCGTGTGGGCGATGCTGCTGTCGTCACTTGTCTTTGACACGTTTTCCCTCTGGAATCCCGAAGAGGTTTGTATGATAGGATACTGCGTTTTTTTGCTGTTGAAAAAGGAACATCGACAATGATGTATCCCCTGTGCAACAGCGCAGCAACATCCATATTTGGTTACCAGAAGTCAGAGTGGGATACGTGTTGCAGTTGAAGGTCAGCCCGTCAACACACAGATGCGGATAGACGGAGGGCTCGCAGTAGAATATTGATGGTTTCAGTAGCAAGCTTCGATCGTACCTATTAATAGGTACGAGTATAAGGACCCAACAAGTGACACATTGCGGTATTTTCCTTTCTTTTCAACCTTCTAGGTCTGCTGTAGAGCGTGCAACCTAACAGTATCATCGTTCTCCGCGCGCGTCACACGTTTCCTTCCGGTCCACTTCGGACACACACCCTACCCCTGCAGCCCGTATTATACAAGGCACCAAGTACAAACGCAAAAAAAAAAATGTGAGCCAACAAATCACATGAAAGAGTACGTACACCACACCGTTCGATTGCCATTATAGCTGATGTGCTGCTGCTGTTTTTTGCTTCTCTGGCTCGAGGTCGTCTATCTGCAGCAATTCCGTTTGCCGTACGCAACCCAAGAATGTATGCCCACACGCTCCACGGTCTGAGGGAGTGTATGTGTATACCGCACGCAACTCGCGTATGGGTTGAAAGCTGCTTCGACTGCCTGCTGCTGCTGCTGCCTGCTGCTGCTACTGCAAATACTTTGGTTTCTTCTTGCTCCTGCTGTGCCACTGCTGCAACTAACGATGGCGTTGATGCTTTGTCCGTTTGTGCAAAATATTCGATACCCCCATATGGGGACACCCAAACGCGTACCCCCCGGTTATTATGTACCACGTAGAGTTTACGACCTGATCCTACCGGGCGAATCGACCTATTTAATAGAGACTTTCCAAACCACAGCTTCCAAGCACAGGTCACTCCATAGCGTTCGGGTCGGGTTAGGGTTGGGGTCGGGGTTAGGGTTCAGCACCATATGAGAGTTCTACAGTAAAGTCTACCAGTATATTATAGCCCTATGGGAGTACGCGTTGGGTGCCCCCATAGGGGAGTACGAAGCGCGCGCGCCGTTTGTGTTCCCACATTATATTCAAATTGTTTGTTGGATCGTATCATACGTACTAGGTATGCACTGCTGCTGTACAGTATACCTGGTACACCTGGTACCTGATACCCTGGTACCGGGTATGCACGACGTTCCGCTTTTTGTTATCTACGAACGCACTCGTTCGAGCATCGGTATGTACAGCAGTAGTGATCCCTCTATACCGCCGGTTGAGTAGCGCCGGTTGCCCGCTATAGCGCCGGTGAAATCGCTTGGCACAGACGGAACCCGCAGTAGTGTCAAGCCGGCGCTATAGAGAGATGGCCTCTATAGCGCCAGTATTGGCATTATTACCGCCTCCCTCATTAGTGCCGGTTTCACGAAAAAAAACACATCTTGGGTTGGCCGCAACTGCTTTTGCTGTATTGTACGGCTAATAATACAAAAAGGAGAATTGACATATATATATTCCTTTCGTTTTTTTATTTTTTATCTCCTACGAGTTGGATGCTTTTTCAGGGGGGGGGGTTGACGTAGGGAGTTTTACCGTAGTTGTTCGTGGCCGCAGATAATTCGTTTGTATTTGTTGTGCGGTTTGTACCGATACCTCGTTCGTAGTACGGCACAGTAGCTTGTAACGGGCGTCGTCTCTACCCAACCAAGACCAGTACGCGCGTGATATGGGAGTACAGCATGCTCGATCGATGAGCACAACGACAACATACGTGAAATTTACTGCAACAAGACGGGCTCTTTTATACTTTCGTAGTATCGTAGGCGCGAGGTTGCTGTTATAATCGTCTGGCACGTTTTACCAACCAACATATGCACGCATTGACCACACCAATGCTTGCTGTTTAGTGGCAACGTACAGTAGCATGTACTGCAATGCTGTGCCGCTTATCACGCACACCCCCGCTGCTCTTCCGTCGCGAAGCACGCGTGTCTGCCCCTATATATTTATATTACAGAGGTCCCTCCCCGCCGTCACGCAGTACCGGCACTATACGGAGTAGCGCCGGTTGCCGCTATAATGCATGTTTTTTCCCCGCTGGCAGATGCCGGCGCTGTAGAGGGACCCCTACTGTATCGTACATCTATCCTTACCCACAGGCTTACTAATATTTGAAAACTTTCAGGTTCGTTTTTCATTTGATCACCAGTACTGTCATGGCTGTACAATAGTATACAATAACATGCACCTGGTAAATACTCTACTGGAGTATCATTCGTACTGATGGCCGAGTATTTCTCAATGCTAACCCTCTTCTTGCGTCACCCGCGTATATCTTCGCACTCGTCTAATAAGTGCGGGCCCCCACTCCCCGCTATCATCCGAAGGGAAATCTTTATACGGTGTACCAGGTATACAGTAGTTGTTCAGCTTTGGGCTATTACCCCAACATCTGCAGCATATACCAGGTAACTATTATTATCTGCGATTGGCGGAGTTGGCGGAAAACCCCGACTTAATGTACGTACAATAATGGTAAAAACCTGTACGTGGTACCAGGTATCCCATAAAATCGTTACAATAGTACCTGGTACGTAGTATAAAATATACTGAAGTACGAAAACAAATTGTCTTCGTACAAGAAACGACCTTAACACTCCGAAGGAAAGCCTTACATATGATATCCTGCTGCAACAGCACAACAGCAGCCACCTTTGGTACAATGACGGGTGAGGTACCATTCGTGTTGCAGTTGAAGGTCAACACGTCAAGACACAGATGCGGAATACAAAAAGAGTCCGAAGTAGAATATTCGTCGTTCAACAGCAAGATTCGATCGTACCTTACAACCCACTGCTATGAACGTCGTGAAATGTAGGGATACTGAGAAATAACGGTGCAGCGGAGCTACAGTACGGAGTGACGGAGAGCTCCGACTTGTGACATCCTGACGCACACGACAACCCATTGCAGCGCCTAACACACAGCCCCGCGGCATTTACTCCATCTTCCAACACTCTTTCTGACGACCACTGCCCACTCTGCTGCTTTGCTCTCGCTGCACCCTTCACCCCAGCGCATCCCGTAATCGTAATCAAGGTTCACCCCCCCCCCCCTCGGAAATGTTGGTTGTACGCTTGCGTACAGTAGTATAGGTATGGGTATACCAGCCAGCTATCCCGCTGTGTGCTCCCCTCAGCCAGCGTTCCACGCCCTGAAACTGATTAGATTGTGATCGTGTTGCGATTCTGGAGGCTCTCTAACAATACCGTATTTGTACAGCGGCAGTAGTGCACAATATACATGGCATCCCGGCTGACGGCCCTCCTCGTCCTTTGTCCATACCCTGCTGTACCACAGCAGTACCGCTGCTGCTGTCCGCAGGTTTCTGCGGGAACCCTGAGGTCATCGAGGACGGCAATGCCACCCCCCCCCACCGTTGGAGGGGTAGGCGGCGTAAGGGGGAATGCCCGAGGAGTGACTGAAGTGCTCCGGGCGACGGTGAGGCACCGCGGCCGCAGATGCAACAACGATAGTGATGGCGTGTCATGGTGACGGTAAACGGGTTGTGGTCCTTCACAAACCTCTTGGGGCACAGCAAAGCGCCACTCCTGTTGTTTTAACAAGCAGAACAACAGTAGTGGCGCTTTGCTTGCCCCACGGGCTTTGTGTACGAGGACAACTCCTCCGTCACCGTGCCACGAGCGTTACCAACAACAGTAGCGGCACTCGTGTCGGTTCGAAATATGTTGGTGTGGGAGGATAACTCCTCCACTGTTACCCTTACGCGGTCGTGAACAATAGTAGTGCCGGCACTGCTGTGGTTCACGATCGTGTCACGGTGACAGTGGAGGAGCTGTCCTCCTACACCCTTTTCATTCGGACCAACACGAACGCCACTACTGCTGTTGTTGCCTCTGCGGCTCACGAGTACGCGTCGGTCGACCCAGAAGGAAGGCGCAGACAGCGATACCACGGATGAGCACCACGACACAGGCAGCCCGCACGGTAAGAGAATCCGACCTGCTTTCACTGTCTCCCGTGCTTTATATAGTAGTGGGGGGGGCGCTGTTAACCCTTTTAGAGCCGGAAACGGTTTTTGGGGACAAAACTCCTTTCAGACAGTGTGGGATACTTTTTGGGGTAATAAACGGGTTAAGAAGCGACAATTTGGCGTTCAGGGTCTTATGTTGTGTGCCCTCACCAGCTGTAGTTTATTATTTCTCTCGGCTCAAATTCAACCGTTTTGCGGTGCTTCTTGATTGTGTGATGCACCGCGAAAACCATGCGTCATATTTAGGCTGTACGGCAGAATAATTCCTTGCTTCCACTGGAAACGTAACACCCCGAAAGTACTGCTGTATCATATACAGTATAGGCCCACGAATAAGAAGGTGCCTAATCAGAAAGTAAGGCTCATTTTTGGGCGGACGCTAAGAAAACTGGACTAAGAAATCGTGCTCAACGGCGAGCGCTACACTAAATCCTATACGATAGCCTATGCTCAAGGTTGTTCAAGGGTGGTGTCACAATGAGAATCTGAGGCTCGCTCCAAATAGGAGTTTGTTTTTGGCGGGCCTAAACTGTACTACCTGGTACATGACACTTTGGCGGTACTCTCCGGAGATCCCCAATCGACAATAACGCACTGTGTATATATGCACAGAACGTTGTGTCCACCATAAGCCCAGGCGGCATTAATAAAGCAAAGCTAAGGTGACTCAAAGTTATTATACGCTGTGTATACATGGACCAACTCGCCCTCACTATGAATGAGCTGAAAGTGGAGTACTTCTGTTGTTTAAACAGTAGTGCTGGCGCTCATCGCCATTCCAAATAAATGTGTGTACAAGGACAACTCCTCCACCGTGGCAGTGACTCGACGGTCGTGTTGTCAAGCAGGAAGCACAAAACACACACTACTTGCCCAAACCCGTTATATAGCCTGAAGCTCTCAACCTTCATAAGCAAACTGTGGGAATCCGTGCAAGTTACGCCCACTCTATAATCTACTACAGTAGTTATATTTAAACAAATGTGAGACGGGGAAAACATCGTCCGAACCCCGCGCGTAACAGCGCTCCCCCACTGTACCATTACGCCAGGCAGTAAAATCTGGCCAGAGCTTTTTGCCGTGCGTATTTCTTATGTCTTGGTGCCCACCAGTGGTCCCGCTGTCCGGATCTTGACTCGAGGGCTGACGGCTCCTCGTGAGCGGCAGAGGCAATGACTGTGGTGGGGCTCGCCTCCGTTCCAAGGGAGTTTGTGCGCGAGGACAACTCCTCCGCCATCACCGTGTCACGATCTTGAAAGGTCGCGAGCGTGCCACGGTGATGATAGAGGAGTTCTCCTCGCGCGCAAACATCCTTGAAACCGAGACGAGCACCACTACTGTCGATGCCTCTGCTGCTCACGGGTAGGCGTCGACCCTAGAGGGAGGCGCGGGCAGTGGGACGGCAGATGGGCACCATGACATAGGTAGCACGCACGGGTAACAGACTACGGCCTGCTTCACTGCCTGCTGTACTTGGTGTAGTGGAGACCCACACTCCTTTAGAGCTGTCCCCATGATTTGGTTCAAAGTCCTGGCAATTTGTGGGAGATACCCTTTGGAGTACAGTCGAGTGCCTTATAGTCGTTCTCGTCTAGTAGCTGAATAGTACCTATATAAGGCGAGTCGCCTTATGTAAGTACAATTCAGCCGATTCGGCGGACACAACACCTTACTGAGTGCCACATTTGAGGTATTGGACTGCGACAGAACGTACCGTGCGCCTCGGTCGTGTTCTTGCTTGCAAGCTTGACACCAAGCTCAACAGCATCTTTCATCAGGATAATGTGCGGAATAGCGCAGCTGTGGAGCTATACAGTAACACCTGATATGCCATTAGAACTCCACAGGTGTTTTTTCCCTCTTCATATTATCTTGGTATTTGACTGCGTCGTACTGCACCCTGAGTGCAAAATCACTTGCGCAGCATGAAGGAACGCCGGACACAGACACTTGCGCTGCTGAAGGAACGTCCTAACGACCCCCCAGCATGATGTGGAGATAGTTGACGCTCTGCCATGAACGCTCTAATTCCCACTTGCTTGGCCGACCTCTGGGCATAGCTCTAATTAATGGATTTTTGCCCTGCGCAACGCATGGCATGCCTCGTCGTTGCCGCTCGCTTCAGCGTGCTCTTCCAACTGACCGAAGGGCACCGCAAAGCCTCAAAGCGGAGGCTGATCCCCCCCCCGCTCTTTGTCCTTTCTTCTACTACGCTTTCAATCTGAGGACTCGTCCGGTGACGGCGCTCGCCGCTTAACATTTTGGGCAGGTGCAATGCATATCGTTGCCGCTCTCTGGGTCCTGCGTACCACACGCACACCATGCAACACACGTCTGCACTGTGCACGACATGTGGCACCGAGGGCTGCTGCAGTAGGGAACACAATGGGTTCGTATTGTGTAACCAGGGGGGGGGGGTGTTGCCTGGTTAGTTATGTTGTGTCGGAGTCGTCTGAAAAAGGCGACCACCCACCTTATATATGGTACAGTGCCTATATAGGACGACTCGCCCTATATGCGCTCCTAGTTTTGTCAAGCCTTTTTAGGTCACCTTACAGGTATAAAGTATGCCTTACAACAGGACCGCGACTGTATAAGTATACGGGTATTGATATAGTGCGTCTAGTTGGCGTCCAAGATCAATATTATTTTTGTGCGTCCTCACCCGCTGCTGTTTCTTGTTTTTCTCGGCTCAAATTCAACCGTTTTTATTGTTTGTTGTCCCTTGTTTTTATATAAGCGCCGCGAAAACCGTGTTTCGCAGTGATGTTGCACGGATATATGTTTCTTGATTCCACTGGAAACATAGGCCCAGACAGTTCTATTAATATTGCGTGATACCAGCATACTACATCTCACTTCGGTGATATTCTATGGAGCTCCCCAATTAACAACATTGGAATGTGTGTGCAGAACGTTGTATCCACCATAAGCCAAGGCGGGATTAATAATATACTGAGTAAGCTCCATGTTGTCATACGCTGTACGTAGGAGTGCACGGCAGCAGTACTTTTGATATTAGTAGTAGTGCGAAGTATGTGGACCAACTCACCCCTCGCTATGAATAGGCTGAAAGTCCCGCACTGCAACTATTGACTGGGGGTGAGAGTATGGCCCGGCGTTTTCACCCCCTCCTGTGGCCTTGCCTCTAGCAGCACCCGTGCCCCGGCGGCGGCACCCTCATTCGTGCCGTACGGCGAGGAGCGGCAAATTTGTTCCGCCCGTGCTTCTCCATCGGTGACGCGATGGTAGTCATACTTACACCTATAAAAGAACTCTGCTGCGCTGTGGCGTTCTGTGTGTGATGACCCCCCCAAACCATCCCAACGGTGCTGTAACCAACTGCTGACGTACGCAACACAGCACAGCAGTTATACTGTACGGTAACTCTGATGGAAGGTTTCACACCTCGGACAGATCATGATCTATTAATAGATCATCTAGACACTAACCTGCCGTTCTGAGATGCTGTGCAAGATCTGTACCGTACACATCCCACCCAGGAAATATGTGCTAGGCCATACAGATTACCCGGCTCCCACCTGGCAACATGACCTAGATCATACAGATCAGGCAATAGATCTTCCCTGAAAGATCTAGATCATCAAGTGGGAATTAATGATCTGTCCGAGGTGTGGAAGGCTTTACTTTTTGTTATTTCAATCTACGCTCTAAATCGACGCCATTTTTATCTTGGGCGGGCATCGATCGCTAGTCTTTCTCGTGGATTGGTTCCTATATTATTGCCCAGTTTTAACCGTACTTATAACACCAGTATCCTCATTTGTCGGCAAAAGGGTTGCTCTTTCTTTTTAACAGAGTAACAGGTATTCCTTAATGACTGCCCCCTCTGTCTGTGTACGTTGTGCTTGGTCAGTCTATACGTCGTGCTTGATCAGTCTCTCCCGTAGCTGACCTTACATCATACTGGTGTATATGATGCCTCGTCGTGGTTGTTGTTCGCCGGGCTCATACAGTACGATGATATTGTACAACCGTAATTGCCGCTTCCCGCGCTTAGTACGCACAAGCTTCAGCAGCGTCAACCTTGTGATATCTGGGACCACCCTTGATATTCCAACCGGACTACCAGGTATGGTACATTGAAAGCAACCATTACAACAAGCAGCCGTACTACGCGAATAATTACCTCTGCAGCTTCAATATGCTCACTCGTATACGCAGTATAGATGTAATACTATTGGTAGCGAAAAGAGCAAGAGCGTGAGTTAGCAAACAATTCGATGAAAATCGACGAGCAGTGGGAATGTTGAACCGGATGCGCGATAAAAACGAAGGCACGTACCGAGGGTAAGAGAAGGGAAGGAAGGCACTGTGACCACGGCTTGTCCAGAATGCCGCTGAAGGTAACACCCCCTGCAGGTTGAGCTGGAACGTAAAAGTGATAATAAAAAAATAACAAAATGATACTACCAGCACTGCTTACTATTTATATGGATGTCCATAGTCGGTACGGGCTTGTTGTTGGGTTACCGTGGATGAGCGTACTGGTGTTGTACCTGGTACCGTCCACGATTGTTTTCCATGGGAATATTATCGCGCCACGCTGTATGCTTACGACCGGGCTTGCTACGAGGTACGCAGAGTACGTACTATCAGTAACTCGTGAAAAAAACTGAGATCGACTTGTTGGATCCGGACCCATGATCTATTTTATTAATAGTTTTCCGGAAAAAGAGGGTTAGAGAACAAAAATGACGAGGACACTGACAAAAATGATGGGGCCGGAACTAAGAATATCGTAGCGCAGAGCGCCCATGCCATGCCGGATATGAGTCTAACCATCTATCTATCTATCCAGTATGTATCTGTAGTTTTATCAGTCTGTCTATCTATGTATGTCGGCTTTGCTCTACGTACTGTACAGCTCATGTATACGAGCTAACGCGTGCAGCGACGGCACATATACTGCTCCCCAAAGTCCATTACCAAGCCATCTTGCTTGGGGAGCTTCTATCGTACCATCACCTCAACAGACCATTTTGTGTTTCACGGTTGTTTTTGTGTCCACTGTTTGCTCCACTGCTTCTTGCGCACGTCGCTGTTGAGGCCTGATCCGTATCTCGTTTCGAGTCTCAGGTGATTCCGATGACAATCACCCCGCGCAGCACGGTCACATCGCCACAGACGCCGACCTCCAGCACCTGAACCAGCAGCAGCTGTCTCGCGAAACCTCTTCGAATGCCGTCAATGCCGAGATGCGGGACATAATCTTCCAGCATCATGGGGCGGAACGGCCGGAGGCTCGTCTCGTCAACTACACCGTCGGTGGTGAGGTTATCGTCATCGCTGTCGCGCAGCTTGGACCTCATAGCATCGTCTGCGGCTTGTGTTCTCGGGTCGAAGGCATTCAAGGCCGTCTCATCGTTGCATACGGACCAATCGCTTGAAGCTAATGCGGGGGGATCGGAGGCTGGTGCCATTCCTGAATCGTGAGCAAGAGCACCGACGACAGCGTGTATCCAAAATCACGCTGTCGTTGGCGGTCTTGGCCCTAATTTCAGGAGTAGTACCGTGCTCCGGCCCACCCGCATCAGCTTCAACCGACGTGTCCCCGTACGATGATAACGGGGCCTTGATTGCCGCCGACCTTAAGAAAATGCCGTGGACGATGCGATGCGGTCCATGTCACGTGGCAGCGATGACAGCAGGTCCCTCCGAACAGCCCTAGTTCTGCCAGGTGGTACGACCTGGCGAGGCTGTCTCAGCGTAGGGTCCACAGAAGAACAAGGGGGTTTACACCAGCGATGACAGTTAGGAGAGCGGTCGAATCACGGACGGCGGGGCGCACGTTGTCCGGAAGGCCGGAAAGGCCGGGAGGAACTGGCGGAAGAACCTTTTATGCGGGCTTCGACGAATGGATTGGTAGACGCTGACTGCTCCCTCTCGCGTCGGTTTCGACTACGTTCCCACTTGCGGGCCTATTCGCCCGGTGTTTGTCTCCTTTTCGATGGTCCTTTTCTATGAATAACTTTCTTGCTGTGTGCCGGCAGTATTTACGACCGCCTCAGGTGTTGTGGCCACCTTGTGCAATGCCTCCGCGTTATGGCCCTTTGCCGTTAGTCACACGCGTTCCATTTGGTTTTTAGTCCTGCCGACCCCCCTCCCTTGTTTGTTCGTTGGGGGGTGATTTTTGGGTACAATATCGCCGCTCGTAGTGAGGCACGACAAACGCGACAAGAGCCGTTGACACCAATGCGCGAGAAGGGCGCGACGGGGGGAGGGGTGGGCGTCCTGCCCCCGAGAGTCAAGTCTAGGTCTGGCCATCATCGTCGTGATGTGTGCCTTCCCAGGCCGCACGTAGCTAGCGTAGGGCCGCCCGGACTTCCTCTTATTTCTATGTTTTTCCCCCAATGCCCTTGGTTTTGGTGCCTGCTTGTCGTTTTGCCCTTGGTTTTGACGCGTGCTACGATAGAGGTTGCACTTTTTGACGTTTTTGTTTCTGAATGACGATGCTCCTTACCCCAAAATCGTTGGGTTGTCATTCTTGTTTCGCACAATAAGAACTTTTTGTTTGCCTCGGTCACGTTTTTTTTTAAGCGGGTTGCACTTTTAGTGTACTCCAAATGAGTTTGTGGGTGAAGCACAGAGCTCCTAGAGTCAAGAGCCTCAGAAACTAACACTTGCACCCCAATCGTAGCATGTGTCTTTTGGTATCTGCTTGTCGTTTTTTGTTGTTGCTTATTTCGTATGATAAGCGTATGATACTTCGTACGTGCTCATAGCTCCTGTTGATCCTTTTAGCTTTCGTATCGGCACCCCCCCTCTACTGGTGAGTCTGCGTATTCTCTGTTTTTTTGTGCTTTTTATTTTGTACGTTTTTCTCTATTTTTGTGCTGTCTCTCCGGCTTGTGCTGCACGTTGTACAACGTATCCATATGTATACGATACGTAGGTACTCTCATTTTGCTTTTATTTCTTGTTTGAGGTGTTGCACTTGCTTGAGTGCTGTGCATTACATTACTTTACTTTTTTCATGACGTGTTATTTCATTTCAGAGTGCTAGGAGCCTGTATTTTGAGCGCGGACTATTAATAGACCATGACGATTAATTAATGTGGAACAACAACAACGACAACTGCATGATTGAGAGGGATTGTTGTGCCTGTTGTGACAATACATTTTCGCCCCCCCCTCCCCCCTCCTCGCTGGGGATACAGCGGTAGCCTCGGTGTTTAACGTTTCTCGGGGCCCCGACGGGTATACTTCATTTTCTGTGTCCTTTTTTCAGATGATTTCGTATCCTCAACGGTTAGATGTGTGGGAGTGGGTTTGAGGAGCCTGGTATTCGATTCGTATTCGAGTTCGTGGAAACGGCGATTCCCCGAACCATCCATTCTCCTGCGTCCACGGCGGCTCATTAAGGTGGCTAGCGTATGTCCTGAAAAGACTGCTATAATATACTGGAATCTGGAACACAGGAAAGTATGGTGTACTGCTTGGGAGGCTTGGTCGTACAAGGGGGCAGGGTCTGTGCGCGGCATAGCCGAGCCCTCCGTTCAGCCCTTCCACCGAGAGCCCCAGTTCGATAATAAAATGGTGCTGGTCTCTCAATGTTTCACTTAGCACACGCGCGTGACACAGCATGACCTGCTTCTTAGCGAACCTGAAAGGAGATGCTTGTGTTTCCCAGAAACCCCTCATCGTATTTGACGTAAGATGCCATCCTTCTCTTAGATACCACCCGATCACAGGAAAGCAACCCCGGTGATAAAATCAAACAACAAACTAAAGGCCCGGGTTTATCACCGGAGTTCGTCAAATACCACCCCCCTCGACCGGTGTGACCTCCAAACAATACACAGAAATAGTATCGCCCGCGGTTGTTACCGGTACGCCTTCCAGACAATACTGCGTAACTAGCTTTCGGCACCGACAAACCAGACAATACTACGTACCATGTCCCCACAAAAGTAGCTTTCGGCACCGCACACCATGGAGACAACCATTGAAGAGGGGTAGAACCCTTCCGACGGGGAGAGTGCCTCTGAAGTACCACCCCCTAGGAGTTCGCTGTTGAAGCAAGTACGGGCTTTTGGCTAGCATACCCGGGTTTCAAACGGGGGCCATTACCGGTATCGTCACCGATACCTGGTATACAGTACGTACACCCTCCCCGGGTGTTTCAGATCAAATGATATGCAAACATTACGGGTGTATGCAAACATTACGGGTGTTACTAGTACCAACCCCTTGTTGGTACCTGCCTGGAAGCGTCAAAAGGTTCCATGTATCCCGGCTTGGGTATCACCCCCCCTTGTTTTAACCCCCTCCTGCTGCCTGGGGGTGTGTGCCAAGTGTAACGAACCTTACGTAAAATATTGCCCACCCCACTGCTATCACCCACGTCGATATCAACCCCCGCAAGAAACCACCCGCCGGTGATAAATAATGCAAAACTCGAATATATACACCGGGGTTCGTTAGGTACCACCACTGACCACAGGAAACCACCCCGGCCGGTCAAAAAAGCTAAACGCGATATATACATCACATGAGGTGGTTTCTTACGTCAAACGAGTGTGCCGTATTTGACGTAGGATATCACCCTTATCTTAGATACCACCCCACCACAGGAAAACACCCCCGGTGATAAAACAAATTAACAGAAAAGCCAGGTTTTTCACCGGGTACGTTAGATACCAACCCCCTGGACCAATACGCCTTCCAAACAGTACAAACAACCACCCGGGATCCACACAAAAGTAGTGTCGGTAGTTTTCGGTACCAAACATCATGGAGAACAACCACATTGGACAGGGGCAGAGCCCTTCCGCGCGGACGGCCAATCAACATATATAGACAGGACGGGTCTGCGGCCCCGGCGAAGCCTGCTGCTCCGATACGATGTAAGGCGCCCCTAGCCACGAGGCTGGGCCACCATTGCTTCGTTCTTTGTCGGTCCTCAAACCACTCCTGCTGCGCCTGCGCCTCAAGCCCCCACAGCAGCCCTAGACGAGGCAGTCACGGCAACGCGTGCCACGCCAGCCACAGAAGCGAGTGCTACGCTAGCCGCAGTATCTGCGGTCCCGGTACCGTCTGCTTCTTCCTCGAGCCCCGTTACTAGCGCTTAGGGCCAGGAATATTTCTACGCGATGCTAGCACTCCCTTGTTATCACCCCCCTGGTACATGATTGAGAGCGTCGAAATGTACTATGAACAATCTTTCCGGCTTGCGGTACCACCCCCCTTGTTCTCACCCCCTTCTTCGGCCTGAGTGGGTGGGCCAAGTGTGCCAAATCTCACCCATTATGCTGCTACCCCCCCCGCACCGATGCCACCCCTCATGAGAAACCACCCCCCGAGGATAATACAGTACATAAAAAGTCGACTAAACCACGTCCATTATCACCGGGGCACGCTAGATGCCACCCGACCACATGAAACCACCTCGGGTGACAAAAAAAGAGAAACGCGACATGATTATCACCCGGGGTGGTTTCCTTCGGCAAATACGGCAAACGCCCTTTTTTTTAATTGCGCTCGCTTGTTTTGGGACAAATTATTTGGAGTTAGTGTGGGATCACGTTTTTTATGGTGGTAGTACAGTACGAGTAGTATAGTAAAGGTTGCAATCGCCGTCCAATCAGCCAATAATAGCGTCGTCTGCCATTTGTTATTACCTCAATGTTATTATTGGTATGCTTGCCATCCGACAATGCGCAGCATGACCTTCAACGTTGACCACTCAGACCATCTCGAAAGATGATGAAAACCTCGGAAACAAAAGGATTATTGTTGTCGAGGTTTCCCGCCTGCAGTGAACTTTGTTTTTGTTGTTGTCACTCTTGCACCTCCCATCTATCTCTACATCATGACATATGTGCATGAGGTTTCAAGACCGGCGATCTTAGAGACAAGCCGTGGACAGAGAGCTTCAGTTGCTGTCTTCCGTTCGCCGCCCCGATACATGCCTTCCTTGGTCATTGTTTAGCCCGAGGTTCCAATCAGCATTCATCCCACTGCTCGTCGGTTTTCGTCCAAACCTGCCAACTCACGCTCTCGCCCTTTCGTCGACCAAATAAGAGTCAGAAACAGATAAATATCGTTTTGACCTTTTGAGGTTCGACCCCTCGAGCTTCCGCCAGGAGGGGTGACAATCTCCTGTGATACCACCACCAGAGCCGCTTCCTCGTACGAAGTATATAAATACACCACCGTGCGTTCGGTACCACTCGAGTGACGAAGGCGTGAGGCTCTCCGGGGTCTGCCGAGCCACCTCGACTACATCTAATTTAACTGCTGCCCGTCAGACCTGGGGGCGCTCTCTCGGTCTCTTCCGCTGACAGCTGCTACTGCTGCTGCTGCTGCTGCTGATTTAACTGTCAGTAGGTGAGGGCACGAGCATATTGCAACGGGAGGGTGGGCTTGTTATGGAGGGGTTGACCAAAGATCCTCGGAAGGCAAGAGACGAGAGAGCAGCGAACAACACCTCTCTCGATTCTCGATTCTATACGTGGGACGTCGTTTTCTTTTACGTTAAAAAAAAAAAATGAAACTCAGGCGTTTCATGGGGTTTCCAACCCGGAGGCGTCGCCAAATCGGGGTCCAAAATCTTGGCTCTTCTTGTGATCACGATGCGGCGCCCACCGCTCCGTCGTTTCTACCGCAAGAGGAAAGTAACCGTCTGTGGACAAAGATCGCTCCACCGGGAATCATCGGCAGCAAGAGGGTCAGCCGTACTAACTCGTTGCATCCTCGCTGGGAGTCCGGGACAAGAAGCGAGGGGAAGATCTTTCGAGACCTGCCGTTGCATCAATTGCAGTACCACTCGTACCTAGACTACAGCAGCAGCAAAAGCCACTCGTGGCCTTCGTCTCTCTCCGCGACCAACAAGGGTACGTTAACAACAAATACAACAACAGCAGCAAAAACGGCAGCAACAACAGCACGATGGTGGGCACGCTGACTTCGGTTGCTTCCTTCGCCATAGGCCTGGCGCTGTCCAACGCGTTCGTGTATCGGGCGCCCACGGCCACCCCCGCGAGTTCAGCGTGGACGAGGCAAGCTTCCACCAGCCTGGGCGCGCCTTTGGAGGGTGATGTCACGAGGCTGGGGGTCAGTGGCACCCACTCCCGGATCGGCGGCAACAATGCTGCGGAATCTGAGAAGGAGCGTCAGCCTCGGGTTCCTTCGACCGAAGATCATGCCTCGTTGAGTCGCGGGACCATCTACCAGCTGCACGCGTTCAAGGGGCTCGAAGAGGTGAGGGAGCCTACTATATACCTGGTAGTCTATACCGCCAAATCTTATTTTCCGCGCGTCCAAGCCAACCGAATACCACTTTGTCCGAAAATGTAAGGATACATTTTGTTTATGTTAATATACAATTGGTCCTTAAATTTCGGACAAAAAGGTAACAAAAATTAGGCAAGGATCAAAAACGGGTACTGGTATCATATGTACGAGAGGTATCACATGATTCGTACAGCAGTACACGTAGTATAATACCTGTTTTGAGTTTGGAGCCAAAAACGGATACAGGCTAAAATCAGAGAAGTCAAACACACACGCCCACTACCTATGTACCAGAACTCTGCTTCTGAAGACTACACCCTGCTCCCGCTCGACACCCTGATCCCAAGCCGACCCGATCACCTGACTGATCCCACCTGGACCTGAACCCTCCAAAAGCACCCTGCCCTGATCCTACGCCGTAGTTGTTTTTTTAAAGGGTAATGGTCAAAGGGGGGTATACCCCATGGTTTTTCCGCCATTTGGGGGTATAGGCAAAAAGCGCCGTCGCCAGGCGCTCCCACGGGCCCAGACATGCCTCAAATGCGATTCCGACGCGCTGGCGAGATGCCCGAAGCCCATGCCGAGCACGCACACTCTTTTTTTTTTTTT
>JAYJME010000509.1:0-22336 GCA_036873775.1 Costaria costata | reverse complement strand
TAGGTTTTGGTGTCTACAGTAGGTCCTATTGTGTCTACAGTAGGTCCTATTAACTATGGTCCCCCGTAATAGTGGTGCCACTTGTTGTTGATGTTTATGGCCGTTTGTTGTGTCTGTAACATACCGTCCCGTCGAGCAAAATACACCCGTTGTTCTTGACCGTCCCGCCCCATCTCGACAGTACAGTCGCAGTGGTCCCCCAGCAAGGCGGTGGTGCGCCAGAGCAATATGACCGCCTTATTGGGGGAGGCCGCCTTATTCATTCCAGGTTAGGAGTGCAACTCTCCATTCGCGTCAAGAGATTTTTACCGCCTTGTATCGGGATACCGCCTTGTTCAGACCGCCTTACTGGGGGAACCCTACGAGTACTGCTGTACGTCCCGTATAATATGGTACTTGCCGTCCCGTCCTGCCGTGACAACCTGCCCCATTGAATTTTACCGTCGCGCCCCGCGGAGTGTAGCTCAAGACAAAATGAAT
The DNA here is from genome assembly GCA_036873775.1 of Costaria costata. Taxonomy (NCBI): domain Eukaryota; class Phaeophyceae; order Laminariales; family Agaraceae; genus Costaria; species Costaria costata. The sequence goes on along the minus strand of JAYJME010000509.1, from coordinate 21,856 downwards.
GATAGAAGGTCCTGGGAGCTTGCTGTGCTTTTCATTCGCTGTGAACTGTTGCTGCTGCTTGCTGCTGATCGTACCCTTACTGTCCCCTCTCTCCTCCCGTTCCCGCCCCGCCAACTCTACCGCGTTTCATCAATTTCCCGTCACGTCTTGGTTTTTTTTCCCCACCAAACAAGTAGGAGCAGTCCCGTCGCGTACTTGTGTAGTTGCGATAATCTGGTATCGCCTTGATAATGCCCTTCTCTATTAATTTAATGGTTCCAAGCAGCAGTTTATCCCCAAACAATGGAACAATCGCCTTGATAATACCACATCCTACCCTAATTCCAAGCAGTCTATCCCCAAATCATGGAACAATCGCCTTGATAATACCGTATCCTACCCTAACTCCAAGTAGTGTATCCCCAAAACATGGAACAGTCGCGTTGGTAATACCGTATCCTACCCTAACTCCAAGTAGTGTATCCCTAAAACATGGAACAATCGCCTTGATAATACCGTATCCTACCCTAACTCCAAGCAGTCTATCCCCAAATCATGGAACACTCTGCAGATGTTGTACAAGTACATCAGCACAGCAGAGAACCGGTCCTCCCTCTAATAATAAGAAACCGACACATTGGTGTCGGGCTAGATTTCTTGTTTAAGAAAGGGAGTGTTCCAGGGTAAAACTTAGAATATCCGCCCTCGAATGCATTATTTCCGCGGAAACCTCCGGCTGAGTTTCTTGTAATATTCTTTCGTACCAGGTACCCAGGGGTACACGTAAAGAAAAAAAAATCCCGGACACCGCACTACCCATTTGCGAGGCCCAGACAGGGGAGGGGGGGTATACTGAATAAAATCAAGCAAAATTCAAATACTAAAAAAAATATCGCTTTTCGTAATTTCGCAGTAGGTCCGACAATCTGGTAGCAATGATCTTGGAGTGCAAATTTTACTCGCTCTCATTGGCCGAGGACTATTTTGCATACGTTTCTCATAATTTTATTCATAGAGGTGAACGCGGTGCAGCCGCGTTCCAATTTGAGTTTTGGCCCGTTTTGGGTGCGGGTTCGGGTCAGGGATAGGGATAGGGTTAGGGTTAGGGTTAGGGTTAGGGGTTGGGTTGGGTACGCCCCTACCTTGATCCCAGCAGCAGGTGCTGCTTCCTAATCCGTCTGATGCCGTTTGTGGTGAACAGCCTATTTACCCACCTAAAAACCCCTGCGACCAGATTGTAAGGGGAGCGCTCTAATTTCGTCCAGAAATCCCACCGCACTACTGTGTTTCATTTTTTTCATTTTGACCTTGGGGAAAGAGTGCAGGTCGTTGTCTCTTGTTGTCGAGCACCCCTGGTGTTTTTAGGCTAGATATCTTGTTTGAGAAAGAAAGTTGCATACCCCACTAAAACTTAGTATAACCGCCCTCGAACTCATCATTTTCCCGGAAAACTCCGACTGAGTTCTCTTGTGATATTATACCTACCAGGTACCCTGAGGCACCTGGTAAATCACACCAGGTATATAAGAGGGCCGGTGGCGTACGAGGAGTCTGGGAGAGTGCTGGGTTTCGACTACATGAGTAGGCGTGTTGGTTCCGGGGACATGGTATCCCCAGCTAACCCATCATAGGGACTACACAGGTGCCTGCCGTATACGACGGTGTACAACACACCCCCTCCGATGGAGCTTCAAACGCCGATTTCCTCCAAAACTACTATAGGGGCAAAATACGAGGAAAATGGCGGCTTTCGTAAGATCTCGTCCAGATATTCGCACCATGACGCGTCGCTCGGCGTTTTAACCCCTTTAGAGCCGGAAACGGTTTTTGGGAATAAAAGTACTTGGGAATAGAGTGGGATCATTTTTCCAGTGGTGAAAGGGTTAAACTCCGCCGGTCGTGAACAAAATCGTGTGTGTTACACAGCGTCTGAGGCCGTTTCCTATGCGGTTCCATTTCGAGCTTCAAATTTGTATTTTTCGATCTCAAAAACGAAAGCATCTGCTTATGCAGTCCGATTTGGCAAAATCCGACCGAAAAATATTCGATTTGAGAATCCGATGGCCCAAGTCGTCAGATTTTGGCCCAAAATCCGACGACTTGGGTCATAAGATTTTCAAATCGAAAACTGGCACGGTCTCTAAATTCAAGATGTTATCCACGCAAGCAAGCAGCAGCAGCAGCAGAACGATCTTTGAGTTGGACGGTGACACAGCGACGTTGCTTCGCGCCTGACGCGCAGTCGGCGATCGGTGCGTCTCTCCGTCGCCAGACTACAGTCGGCTGGCGCGGGCTCGGACCTAGAAACGAAGGGAAGCGCACTCGGCGCGCGCCTCTCCGTACTCGTAGACTTTACAGCAGCAGCAGCAGCCGTCAATCAGTCAACGTGCTTCGTTGTGTCAAAATACAAAATACCAAGACACAGGTCGACTCGAGCGCACTCGGCACATCGCCGCCAGACCAGAGGCAGCCAGCGTGGCTTCGGATGCTTGGGTCCTACGTCCTGTGCAGCGCACTCGGTGCGTCTCTTCGCGGCGCCAGATCACAACAACAGCAGTTGGTCTCGCCGTTTGCTCGAATCTCTGCACGTATATAAAATAAATCCATGTTTTCTCGCATAGGAAAACTCTTTCGATTTTCGAACTAGGTCGCTGAAAAATCGATCGGACCATAATCTGAAGCTCAAAAATCGAACCGCATAAGAAACGGCCTCAGTGGAATACAAGTGTAACGCAAGAATCCCCAAAAGTGCGCAGACTTGAGGCTAACGCCTCCCCGGCCAGACCTCCGCAGCATATTATTATTGGGGAGATTCTTACATCCTCGCACGGAAAAACACCGCAGTAGGATTATTACTACCTGTTGTTGCTGGTGCAATCCCGGTGAGCTACTGTACGGATGGTGCAGATCATGTCGTCATCACGCATCTGGAGAGCAGAATGACATGTAAATGGGGGTGTCTATGAAGCATGAGTATTGACGCCACCGCCACCACTCATGCCACAAAATTTGCTTCTTCGAGTACTCTAACAAACATACAACCCAATAAAAATTATGAGCATTTAATACTACAATTTAAATTGCCTACAGGTGCTAACCCGCCAAATGTGTATTTGCTAGGAGTCTGGAAGAGTAAAATTGCGTAATACATGAACCTGGTGACTCCATGAAACCCAGCAGTGGTTGGCTACCTCGACAGTAGTTGGAGGTGTCTCCTGTTTTTTACGAGGAACGGCAATCACCGGCCCGTTGGTGTACCCGTACTTGATATACTCCAGCGAACGTCTGTAAAACATTGCCGTGCATGCGATGACAAGCTGGTTGACCTGGTTAGAGAGGTGACACCGTCAACGGGGACCCCCCCTGGTGTATACTGCCAGTGAAATTCCTCGAGATCGCACCATGGCGCGATGGGTAGAAAAAAGGAAATACCATTCCCACCGACGAATGGTGCTTCTTGCCTGCGGTGTTAACTTGGCCGCCCGTCTTGCAACGGCTTCAAACCATGGTTCTGCGGAAGGGTGCTTCTTGCCTGCGGTGTTAACTTGGCCGCCCTTCTTGTAATAAGCGTGGTCATCACCCTCATCAATTTTAGTGGCATCCTTCACATATTAGCCAATGACCATGGCCACGGCCAAATGCACTGCCCTTTTCATTTCGCGGACCCCGAGCCCAGGCACACCTCGACTGCTAGCTCGTCCGCATCGGCCTCAACCAACTTTGGCAAACTAAACCGCTATTACAGTCCCCAACCCCCCTGCGCCTCACGAGGTTGAACAGGCGTCTCCCGAAATAGTTTCCGTATTACCACGTGAGAAAGACTGCAAGTAGTAGCGAGATCCCCTCCCCATAGTCCTACAGCATATTCCGATTAAACGATGGTGCAGCATGTGGCAAATCATGTCAGAGGGATACACTTCCTAACAGCCAACAAGCAACGCAGTATGACAGCTTCGTCGCCCTTGTTCAAGAATACCCGAGGGCCTTCCTCTCACCCTATACCTACCTGGGCCCTGATATACCTATCCCTTTGGCACGTGCCAATGCCCAATCACAGTCCATTCCTCGCCTGGCGATCCTCCACGCCTCAAGTGTTCTGTGCTTAAGTGGGTCATGCTTTTCAATGATGTTCTTACAGAGTAGACCCAGGGCGGGTTTCCTGTTGCTGTATTGAAGGTGTAGCAGATAGGGTAAAGGGGATAGCGACGAGTCAATCCCGAACAAAAACGCCTGCCTGTGTGTCCAAGAAGGATCATTTTAGCCCGTTCTGACACTTCTCAAGACCCAACTAAATTATTAAAAAGGCAGGAGAGCCACCAGATACTTACTTACTCTATATGTAGCTTGGGCCTTGACGTTACGCTGACATAGGTAGAAGCCTTTGCGTCAGCCCGGCAAGCTTCGGCGGGATGATAGAAAACGTGTTACCGGTGTGTCACGCGTGGGGTGCGCAGTTCTACAGAATTCAAGCGGTTTATAACAAATATGAATGCAAGCGGTTTATATACAAGGGTAGTGCTATGCCAGTGGCATGCCCGCCTGGCGAGGGCGACTTCCACGCCATGCAGCATGGTGTGGTGCACTCACAGACGAATTTTGTATCGCGGTGTCCAATTCGAGAATCGAACTCGGGTTTCGACATGCTTCAAAGCCGTCGCACCCCTATAGCGCTGGCATGCTTCCCGCCTTGACGAGGCTGCCATCATATTAGGCTGCCATCATATATTCCTCATTGTTTCACCTTCCATCATTATCAGGCGGTCTTCCGCGGAATTGGTGTTGTAGGTATCCTTGCCTAGCGTGATTCATAAATACGCTTGACTTGCGCCACTGTTATTGTAACGCGATTGGTGCTCTCTTGGGCTCGATAATACAATCATGCTGCAGCGGGGCCAAAGGTGAGCACCTTCTCGGGGTCTTGTTTTCTGGGTAAACGGGATTTGTCTGTGTTTTTTTGTGTATCATATGTGTGTATGGGAGCGAACCTGTCGCCCAGCGTACGGGAATGTTCCTGTTTTGTAGGGCTGCATGGGCGCAACATAAGCAAAGGTCGTCCGGGTGGCTTCATGGAGAGCTGGCTAAGATCTGCACGTCGTGAGGAACACGTGGGAGGAGTTTGAAGTGTCGGGTGGTCGGATCCTACTCTACGGGGAACATACAAGGCCCTGGACTGCCGCTCTTGTAACCAAAGTTTAAGACCAGCACCGTCGAAGGGGGTGCGGAGATACAATTAGTTGCTCGGTTGTCGGAGTGCCGGCATGACGCAAACGCTCAGGCGTCAGGCTGGGAGGGTGTGCAGCAACGGGGCGCCGAGGAAGAACGCAGGGTCGGCTATATGACCGGAATGCTCGATTGGCGCCGATGATTACATGCGTCGGGTTGGGGGGGTGAGTGACACCGACAGGGCGCCGAGGAAAAACGGAGGGCCAGTTGATCGCCGGAATGTCTGCTTGGCACCGACTCCAACATGCCCCGGGCTGGGGGGGGGGGTTGAAGCGACGAGTAGGGGTGGAGAAGGAAGGCATACACGCTGTTTTCGTACTGTGATCGGGATGCCCGTTTTGTGCCGATGATAGTTATGCGTCGGGCGGGGGGGTTGCAGCGGAGCCAGGACTACTACTTTGAAGCCCAGACAGTGTCTTGACCAGTGCTGCGTGGAGGGTTCATTGTGTAGGGACGAGCCGTAGGAGCCCCCCCGCTGGCTCAGTGGACATCAGAGGAAGGAGTGTCCTCAGCAGAGGAATACTACCCGTGGGGTGTGGAAACCCATTTAAGGGGCCAACCCCCTTGACTGGGCCACATGTCCACTTGTTCTGCGTACATATCGTCTGCCACGCGCTTGGTTCCTCGTTGATTGCGCGCATTGCCCTGTTTCGACAACTAGATTGCTGGGCATCGGTGGCCATCTGGCCCTGTTCAAAACCCCGAGGGGGCCTGGCCATCTAGCCCTCTTGGAGGCACTCTCAACAACGAACTCAAAGACAGCACAATAGTGAGAGACAACCCGACAGCTCACGCTGCTGCAACAACCAACCTTCCACTGGCATGTCAGCCCACGGAGCACGAATGAAAGAAAGGACCTCGAGATGATGGTGGCCTTGCTTCGGTTTGCACTGCAGTCCTACCTACGCCGTAGTCATAGAGTATAGGCCCGCCAAGAAGAAGCTCCTATTTGGAGTAAACCTCAGATTCTTATCGTGACACCACCCTTTTAACAACCTTGACCATATATAGGTTAATAGGATTTGGTGTAGCGCTCGCCACTGAGCTTCCATGTTGCTTAGCGTCCGCCCAAAAGTGAGCATTTGTTTGTGAGCATTTGCTTCTTATTAGACACTTTCTTGTTGGCGGGCCTATACTATAATAATGGGTGAACGATTGTTTTTTCCATGAGCAGTAAATCGTGATGCTGCGTAGTACAGTTATGTGCTACGAATACGACCACCAAAGCAACTACAGCAGTAGAAAGGAAGGTGTGAATTCCCACGATGGGGAAGTCGATGAAATGAAGCCTTTTCCGCAACACCGCAGTCATAGCGACGTGGAGCAAAGGCAAGACCCTACCTGTGCGTGAATCATTGCTGTACAGTATTGAAGAGGCGGGTGCAGTAAGCGCGCGGTCTGGAGTGCCGCTCAACAAGCTCGTCCCCGTGTATACAGTGTTAGCTGCAGGGGTGCTGTTTCGTGTGCGTTACTGCCACGGTGTGTGCTGTGTTAGGAGTGGAAGCGGTCAAGCGTGTCCTCTTCCTCTCGGTTACCGCTGCTGCGCGTGCGGGTTTTCGGGGTGCGAGGAAGGTGGAATTTGCCCGTGGTTGGTTTGTTGGAGCATCTCCTGCGGTTACTACGTGGGTTTGGATCACCCAGGCGCATGGGTCGCATCACGCAACGCAAATAATGAAGGTCGCTGCCTCGCAGCAAGGAAAGGACAGGGACAGAAAGTGTTTGAACGGAAACCCGCCAAAGTCAGCATTTGTTTATCATTCCTCGCATAGCGTTTAGGCCGTGCACCGCTATTTCTCTTGTAAATGTATTTTTTATGTATATTCTCGCTCAGCTTCGAACAAAAAGCTCGTCGAAAAGGCTACGACCAGGACAACACAAACAAACGCGGTATTGTTTCAAAACCGAAGAGTAAAAATGTATTCGATTGTTAAGGTCGCGCCTCCCATGCTACGACGAAACTAAAATTGCTTACATACGTAAATAATATCGTTGTAACTTTCCCTCCCGAAATGGGAAACGGGTGTAGAATCCGAGCGTCGCCTAACAAGTAGTGGCGAACGTTGCAAGCGGGGTTTGCCACCGCGTTACCAAGCACAAATATCACACTACGAGTACACGACGGCAACAAGCACAAACATCACACTAGTGCTACATACATTAAAAACGCCACTTACTTGCAAACAACACCACGACACCGCACAACACCGCACCAAGTACCTAGGGTTAGTAAGAGATCGGTCGCGCGCCACTACTGTCCCGTGCACACTTAATACATGCACTCGAACCCCCCCTCAAGTTGCTTACATACACCACAAACAAAAAACGTGCCCTAGGAGGAATACCGGTGGTGGTAAGGAGCTGCCACACACCGCGTCGTCTACAAACCCCTCAAGAAGTGCAGGGGTGGGCATAGACCCCCTTTGCTTATATTTCCCCATCGTCGACAACTCGTGATACACACCTAGCTAAGTCATACACCACCGTTTCTAATCCTGCACATGCTCGACATCGCACCACCGGGGGACACATCATGCTCACCACCTTAACCACCGTACACGCTAGCGATAAAGCCAACAGCGAGAGGCCCTTCTGCTTATGATGCTCTCGACAAACATACTCGTTGGGTCCAACAAAACCGCGGCAGGCATTCCTTATCCTCGTCTCTGCTCGGATTCGCGGGAGATACCGCAAACATTGACTACCTTTGGCGGGCCACCCCACCCAAAACCCTCTATTGCGAGGAAGGCGTCTCCTTTCCAGGTAACGAGCGACATATGCAATATAAGGCATATAAAAGGCGTCGGTACGGAAAAGACTCCCGCCCCCTGCACTTTACCTTGCCATCCTTACTGTGTTGATATCTCGACAAAACCATGACACCGCTACTACTGTACACCGCGTGCATATGGAATCGCTCGACCTCTTGCACCTGAACCTGCTCCCATCGCGCGAACTCTCCCGACTACTACTACAGCGTACCGGAAACAATGTGAAATTTTCGAACATAAAATAACGACGGCCTTTTACTGCGCGCGCGATCCACCATGATGACCTATACCAGTACATGTCTCGATGTGCGCCACACTGCTGTGCCTACACAACTGCTGGGGTTTTGTTTCCCTGTGCCAGCAGGTCACTTCTGTGCCGGCAGGCCACATGCTGCTGGAGTTTTGTTTCCCTAGGATAGATATTCCGTCAGGTTAGCAGATGTACTCCTCTAGGTCAGAGACGATCGACTTGTCGTTGAAGCACGAATCGTCAACGTCGAACTCGAACCCGTCCGGAAACACGTTGTTGGACAGCACCTTGTTGTTGGTGCTCTCCTGGAAGGTGGCCTTGCTACCGGAATAAAATGTGTTCTTCTGCTCGTGACAAACCGGGGGGCAGCATGGGAACAACACAGCAGCAGCAACAGCAGCACAGGAGGAGCGACACCGCAATGAGAATATACTTCGTATACCTGGTATATGTATATGGGGAGGTTGAGGAGAAGGAAAAAAGCAATTCAGGTACAGTAAGTCTACTACCAGTAAGTATTTTATATGGTTGTGAAGGCGCGAGTGAGTGTAATACGGAACGTCGTCGCGGTGTTTCCATTCGAGCGCCTTGAACGTGTTTATAAACCGACGAACAACAACGCGTTCTTGTGCAAACTCTTAATACTACTCTTCTTTTCGGTTGCCGTTGCCCATGACCTGTGGGGCGTGCCTCAAAGCACGCTGGAAATCTGGAATCGTCTAAAGCAAAGTTAATGTACTCGTACTACAGTATAATATGCATTCGAATATAATGGCGGCTTTTTATGTTGCTGGATTGGTCTGCGACGTGACAACCCGGCTATCTTCTACAATCCCTCCGCGTAGTAGCGCTATTCTGAAGTGCTAATACCTCGTTTAGTTGCTGCAATGTTCAGCTTTAATTTCAGCAATTTTGATAACAATGCGTGTTGAATAAAGTTAACCACACCCTTCTTTTTGTTTCCCTTTTTTTGGGGTTTTTTCTTCTTTCTGGAATATGGGTGAGCGATTGAAGTGAATGCTCATCATGCTGCCTGCACACATTGTCAGATGGCAAAAAAAAAGCAATAATTTAAATACTGAAAAAGTTTAACAACAGTTAACTGCGTTTTCGTGCTATTAGTCTTCCTTCGCTCTTTCTCACCCAGAAGGTGTTGGTGTCAGCATTGTTGACCCTCAACACCTCGTCCTCCTCGGACCAAATCTTGTTCTTGTAGATCTTGTTGTCGATGGGGTGTCCGTCTTCGTTACCCTCGGCCTGTGGCTCGTCGTTACCTCGGTCTGAGAAGCAAAGGCCAACAACCCAAACCCCGCAACGGAAAACACACACGAAACAGACACCAGATAAACGATACAAACAACCAGACCAGGTTAGGATAGGTGACACTGGTACAACAAGTACAACAGATAGATGTTGGATGATACGACAGGTCAATGTCAGGATAGACGAGGATGGGTGACAAAACACATATGGTTAGATTGGTCAGATCGATCGGCAGTGAGTGAGGGATGAAGAAGGTTTGCTTCCACACGATGGCATACTGTACCTGGTACACTTCCGTCTCGCAAGGTTGTTGAATATCATAGTGGAGGAAATTTGTTTTTAATGGGTGGCCTCCAAAACAAAAACAATTAAAAAAAGTAGGCGGTTTATCTACCGACTTTCCAAAATGAGAGATCAAATCGTCCACTCCTAACAAAAGCCAACTAAGGAGAAAACTGCAGCTACCACGCTACAGGACTTAGGATTGGCAACCTCCAGACCCCCCCTGTACAAATGCAGTACGGTAAAACAGCACACTAGTAATAGCGACCGACTGTCAAAACTAAGAGACCAAGTTCAACGGTGTTGAAAAGAATGCAAAAAACAAACACGAATAAAACGCACACAATTAAACTTACACATGTAGAGGGCGTAGTCGGCGCCTTCGCTGATCTTGATTTTGTTCGAGTAAACCCTGTTCCTGTTCGCGCCGTTGCTCCAACGAACGCCGCCTGCCAAGACCAGGAACACCGAGGGCAAGAAGGCCAAGAAGAACAAGAAAAAGCAAGAAAGAAGAGAGCAAGGCCAAGACCAAAACCACGAGCAAGAGCAAGAAGAGCAAGTTCCACACAAAGGACGGGCGGAAGGACAGAAGGGCGGGAGGGCGGGTGAGTGGGAGGGAGGCGGGGAAGGCAGGCCGTTGAAAGGCAACATACATGTGTTCAAGAGGAGACGCTACGGGGAGATAGTCCGTCAGGATTGGAGATAGTCCGCCATGATTGTCGGGCTACTTTCGTCGAATTGGAATGCGTTGCGTTGTGGGACACTATATACCGGGTAGTCGTACGCGGTTATAACTTTGTGGCGATGATGCTTCCGAACAGAGGGGTCTTCAACCGACAACGCGCTCAGTATAGCCTCTCCGAAGAATGCCCTGTAGTGCCGCAGTTTTACGAGCTACCAAACCGTAGAAGAACGTGTGTTCCGGGTCTAGCAGAGCCTATATATATATATATATATAGCCTATAACCTTTATATTTAGCAACGTGTGCCATCGCAAACCTGTGAGTGTGAGCTAAACAAATGACCAACAAACGGGAAGAAAACACCAACCCAATTTGTCGCTCGACTAAGTATTCCAACGGGGGAGTACAGAGCAAGGAGTATACATACACCTGAAAATACGTACACCTTCTCTTTTCGTTCCATTTCGTTATTTCGCTTTCAACTTTTACAAAGTATACTTTTTGCTTAACGTACAGTTAGTAGCCCGTTGTTGGTCCCAGCTGCTACGGCCTCGCGTACCGGACACCAACCTCGCCTACAGGGGATCGTTTCGACGCTCTGCCGGCGCATCAGTCTCACTCGCATGGGAAACTGGTGGAGGAACCCCGAGGCTGACCTACTAAATGGCGCCGTCCCATCATCCGTAGTGTATCGGCAGGCAAGCCAAATCTGAAACCCCTGTCTGAATATACTGCGGTATATATGTATGGATTATGGGATTCAAGATCTATATCACATGAATTTGTCATCATCAAAATAACTCATGTTTGTCCCAGAGAAAAACTGTTGTACACATAATACCCTATAGTATATAGCTCACGTTTGTTCCAGAAGAATTTGTTGGTGTGTACGAGGCAGTCGGAGCTTTCGTACAGGGAGAGGCCGGCGTCCCCGTTGGAGTGCACGTAGTTGCCGGTCACCTCCGCGCGGTCGCACTGGCGGTGGAGCATGATGCCGTTCTTGGCGTTGTCGTACACCTGTCCGTAGATTAAATGTCAAGTTATAGTTAGCATGATGCCGTTCTTAGCGTTCTCGTGCACCTGTCCGCAGATTAATACCAAGTTACAGTTGGCATGATGCCGTTCTTAGCACCTGTCCGCAGATTAATCACTTGGAGAGTTAGCATTATGCCATTCTTAGCGTTCTCGTACACTTGTCCGTATTATCAATACGGAGTTAGTATGATGCCGTTCTCAACGTTCTGGTACACCTCTCAGTAGATTAATACCAAGTTATAGTTACAGTATGATAGCATGATGCCCTTGTTTAGCGTTCGGGTACACCTGTCCGTAGATTACCACGGATTTTACGGAGGTATATGTAGCATGTGAGCGATAGGCGTTGGTAGATGTCTTCTCTTGGTATCTGTGCTCTGCTATTATTGGTAGATGACGCGCGCACCGCTACACTTGCGTATGCACAAGTTGGCGCTAACAGTATGAAATATCTACCGTAGCGGTATAATACTTCGTATGCCTCACCAGGTTGTCCGCGATGGTGACGTCTGTGCACCTCTTCGAAGCGACTGGTTATCATGATCACCGTCATCATCATCATCGTTATCATCATCACCGGGAGCCATCGCGAGGAGTAGTAATTACATGCGTAGTAGTAGATGTGCGCGCGACGAGCGAAGAGGGGACAAACAATGCGCGTTAGAGTGTGCAATGAGGGTGTGTACGTGTGTGTGTGTGGCATCTGCTTCGATCCAGTGTAGCTTGGGGAATATTCTCAAGCATCCGTGCATTGGAGACCTCTCGTACAAGTACGATGTCGTCGCGGGAAAGCGAGATACCCACACCTACTCCCAACGTGTAACGCCTCTGGACTCGGCAGGAGCAGGCGGGGGCTGCATCGCTGCACACCCGGTGCCCCCAGAGCCTTCATTGACACACTCCATCCAACGACGCGTAAACAAGCTTTAGGGAGTAACCACGCTGCAAGCCATCGTCAAAATTACCTTACCAGGTACTGGTATACGGGTTATTGCTACGACAAAGGTATGAAACTTGATTCGATGGATCAAGCCTACTATACGGCGCACACCACACCACATGCTGCTGCTTTTTTAGTTTACTTGAAAAAACTCACTGATGCCGTGGTCGCCGTTGCCGTACACCTTTTCGAAGGGACGACCCAAAGACCAAATATTGTTGAACAATCCACCCAAGGGTTGTCGCACAAACATGCGTGCGCAAGGTAGTAGGGAGAGGCAAACAGACGACAGGCGAGGACGGCAAGGCGTGAGTCATTGGCTTCGTCGCCGATAACTCGTCGCGTCATGGTGTGCGAGGCGTGTGTTCTCGTGAGTTTTGGCGAAGTTGGCCTCGGCCCGCACAGGTGGAGGTTTTTCGCCAATTTTATTTTTTTTAACTCGTGTCGGGTTTAGCCCTGCGCAGACAAAACAAATGACCCCAACACCCACGCACGTCATCAACGTTCCGCGCAACAGCGTTTTTTATTTTCTTCCACTGCCAAGCTGTTTCGATCGAGAGAAAAGTAAATTTCCACGCTCATGATCGTCCGAAATTGTGCAGCAAAATATAAAGACGATCGCTCATAAAGTATTATACTCCGTACAACCGCAGTTAGTGAGCGAAACTAACATGGCGGACACCTATGTTGAAGTCACCTCGTTTCCGATGATCTCGAGGTGGTCGCTGTCGTCATGGGGGTCGAAGCCGTAGCCAACGTTGTCGTGCACCACGTTGTAGTTCCACTTTCCCCCCTGGTGGCCGTATGAGTAGTGGCCGAACCACTGACAAAGCAAGTCCAAACAAGCAAACACGGGGCGAAGTCATGCACAGCTTGCCCACGTCGGCAAGCACTCATCAAGGCTTGCTTATCGCCCACGTGGGGGGCGCGACGCTTGTTATGCCATGCAAGTGACGTGTGGCACGTACACGTATGTTGCTAGAGCTTCTTCTGCTGCTTCCTCGTTTTCAACTTGACGCTGGACGACCAACGCTCTACCTATACACGAAGACGTTGACTCGTCTGCAAGAAAGGTGCGCTCCAGAACATAACTCTTACATCGTACAGTAAAAATCTCGACTCTTGAGCCACGATTTATGAGAAGGACCCATACTTCGATAGAGGTGCACCCTTTTTGTACTGAGGCTTTAGGAGCGCTCCGTATCACACCCGAAAACAGTTTTTAAGTAAACTGGAAGGGCTGACAGACGAGAAAACCCATTGACTAGGCATTTAAAAAAATCATATTGCCAAACAAAAAGGACATTCGGACGATTTTGGGTTAAGGAGCCCCGTTATTCAGAAACAAAAAAGCCAAAAAAAAAGTGCAACCTCTATCGTAGCACGCGTCGAAAGATGCGCTTAATCCAGATCCAAAATCAGTTTTGCGCTGTTAAGTTATTAACGGGACAAATATATCAGTGGCTGGTCCCGAAGCTCGGCGACCATGTTTATCCCAAGCACCACTTACGCTGCTTTGTACGTAGGTGGTTTTTTTCACTGGCAAGTAGGATATGACGAAACTCACGTTGTGGTGAAGCTCAGAGTTCAAGATGTCTCCGTAAACAGCGTAGTCGAAATCCTGGTCATCGTCGAATATGTCGAGGTTTTCCAACGTCTTGCAGAGGCCGCGAGCCTTGTAAGCAACGCCGTACGATTCGCTGGCACTGTATCCAAGGTCTGGAAGCGTATTCAACAGGCGGGCCAAGGGGGCGCGGGGCGCGGGGAGGGGCGCGGGGGAGGGGGGGGGGGCGGTGCTCAATATTAGGCATGACCGTAGTCGTATGGCCATAGACCCTCACATATCTACTATGATGGGGCAAAGGACATCCGGTTTTCATCGGCAGGCTTGCAGCGGCGGGGGGGGGGGGGTACTCAATTCGGGTATGACGATAATCGTATGACCATAGACCCTCGCATCCCTACTATGCGGGGACGGAGCACGTCGGGTAGGACCAACCAGGCAGACATTGCTTGCACCAAGCGCGAAGCGCCGTGAGGTGTTCGGCGAGCCGCATGGAAAGGTAAACTGCATCCTACTAAGAACCGCTTGCGAGACGGACTTCGGCGCCTTTTATGCCTAGCTGGTACTTTCTTGCTTACGGGTGACAGCGCAAACCATCTCGCGTATTTGGGCGGCGATTCCTTAGCTGTCCACTGCTTCCGAGGTTTGGAAGCATGGGCTTCACCCTACTTTTGGAGCTCGAAAGTGCTGTACTGCCCGGCTATCATAGACGGGTGGTCGCGCTAACGAAACACTGTGAATGCATGTATGTATTCATCGACGTCTGAATATATATAGTGGACACGTCCAGCGCATACAAGGGGGGGGCGCATTGTATGATACTATTAAAAATATGAATAAGCTGCGGTAGTGAAATCCTTAATATGGGTTGCATAGAAAACATTGCATAGTATAGCACAGAATAGAAAACATTGCATAGTATAGCAAGCACAGCTACTGTAGTATAGCATAGCATGGCATATCATAGAAAACATTCCATGGTTGCGTGCTCGGTGGCTCCAGGCAGGGGGGGGGCGAAATGTAGACATGATGAGAAGAGCAGCAATGAATACATTACAGCGTGAGAGTGGCACCACCGCCTCACATGCGATCTCTGAGTCGTAGATGTCCATCCTCGCGACCCCCATTTCGTTGAGAGCTTGGCCGGTGCTGTAGCCGCTTGTTCCGGCGTTTTCGTCTCCGGGGCACGTGTCGATGTCCCTGCCGGTGAGGAACTCCGTGACGGCGCTGAGGTAACTGTGGTGCGGATAAGATACATGAAGAAAAAAAAAACAGGATAGAACAAGACGCGACCAACATGAAAACCAGAGCGAACGGAGGTTGCCAATTTACCCAACGACCTACGTGCAGACAGACGCGGTCATCTACAATAGAGCGAACGGTGGCTGGCTCGAATGACCCAAACAGCAGCGGTGCAGTTTAAACAGAACGGAAGCGGCTTGATATATTACGGGGGGCCATAGTTTAGGACCTACTGTAGACAATAGGACCTACTGTAGACACCAAAACCTATACAATTATTGTTTCTGACTATTTGGTCCATACCAGTAGTTAATACTTACGGTAGACACAATAGAACCTACCTACTGTAGACACCAAAGCCTATATTTTGTCGTATTTTCGCTGACAATATTTGGTCCCATTTACTATGGTCCCCAGTAATCGTAACTCCTGTCCTGAATAAGTTGATGCACGAAAAAATGGGATCGATCTTGTTTTTTACGAGGTATTTTTTTTTAATGTCGTCTTAACCTTGTTGTACGACACGCGCGCTGCACGATAACTGCCCGTACGGCACACTCACACCACATCGAAACGACGGTCGATAAGTCGATAAGGTCACGACTGAAAATCAAAAGGAAGCATTTCTTGGCTTTTTTTGTTTTTGCTTCATGAATGACGGGGCGCTCCTTAACCCAAAAACCGTCGGAAAGTCAACACGATTTTTTTGTACACCTATCATAGCCCATCATGGGTCTGTTCATCGGACTGTCCTTTCAATTAATTTGCTCAAAAACAGTTTTTGGGTTCGGTGCGGTGTGGTCTGGTGTGGTCTGGTGTGGAGCCCCTCAAGTAACAAACTCAGAAAAAATGGCTCTACAGGCCCCTAAGGGGTTACTATAGACGTTGGTGTAAGCAAGGGTCGATCAGTTTATTTATGTTGTTATTATTATTATTTTTTTTCTTACGCTCGGCCGTCGTCGGTGTTGTGGTCGTAGTCCCCCGTGGAGATGTCCCAGGAGAAGATCTTGGTGTCCCTGACGACCAGGTTTCCTCCGTGGGCACGAATGTTGAGAGAGTCTGTCCCGGTGATGTCGGAGTTGCTCGCCTGCACAACCAGCAACGACCAGCCGAAGCGACAGGCAGCAGCGGAAGGAGAAGCGGGTGGGTTTTTGCCTCGAGATCAGAATAGGAAATGCATGTTACATGTTACAATATTATACACAAGTAATGGCCACAGTAGTACAGTAGTCAAAGCCAAAGTCATCCCCTCCGGCAGTGCATTGGCGGGGAGTTCCATTGCTCGCCGACCGGGATTGCAACAAAAAGATCAGCCCAAAAGGCACCAAGCAGCGAAACAAAGAGAAGTAGGACTATATCGAGGTCGGTAGACACATGCTAACGCCACGGCCACAGCCACTGCATATACAGCCACAGTCAATCCTCGAGCAGTATTCATACATGTGCTCGATTGATAATTAGCTAGCTTCAAAAGTGTCCACTGCGAGTGACATTCCTGGTCTTTTCGAGTGCAACAGCAACAACAGGCTGCACGTTATCATTCCGGTACACCACGGAGCACATGCTGGCGAGCGTTGCTGTACCGTACTGGCCGGCAAGAAACAACTATGCAACATTCGTACCAGGAGTAGGGTTTTGCAGCCGTCCTCCCCCTCGTTGTCATTGCCGTCAATTTCCAACGTTGCGCCGTCAGTGATGTGGATGTGTGCCGTCATGTAGTATGTCCCGGTGTAGTTGTCCGATATCGAGTTATTGTCCTGCGTCCACAGCACCACGATAAGCGCAAGGAATAACGCGGCGCGGGGAGGGGGGGGCGGGGGGGGTAAGCTCGTTGACCCAAAGGGGCACCAACCTGCCCGTGGGAAGGGTTCATCATCACGGATAGGGGGTTATCGAAGCACCACAACACCACGCTTTATTGGCTGACTACACAAACCCGCCCCCATCAAACCCACCCCCATCATGGGTCCAACAATGAGAGGGGCACACATCGCGTGTCGGCAGTATGAGTACAGCTTGCCACGACCTAAAACACCACAATCTCTGCTGTATGCATGCACGTTTGGATAGCCCGTTCTTATGAAAAAGTTAACGAAACATGCTAAAACAATCGTTAGTACATATGACGAGAGGTCATATGAGCTCGCATGCTCGCATAGTGGCCGTGACCGCGAGCCTCGTGGATCGGCATTAGTTAGTCTCGTCTTGCAATCCGGAACTTTGATTGCTCCGTTATCTTTTGAGCGGAGCAATGAGAGGACTCCGGGTATGATCTGGTCTATGGAAGAGCTCCAGGAGTGTAGGCAAGGTGAGTCTTAGCGAGGTAGCTAGGACGCTTCCCGTAACGCAGTCGGGAGTGGAGAATCTTCAATGATGATGCTACTTGCATGGAACAAATCAATCAACCAGTCTGCGAGTACTATTTGTAGTCTATATTGTACCTATCCCAGGTCCTCAGAATAGCATTACTCGGTACTATTACTGAGTGTCATTACCCAGTAGGATTGCTCGGTACTACTACGCACTGCCATTGCTCAGTATACAGCACTATACTCGTTACTACTCGCGTTACTCACTATATAGTAGGAACCATCACTCAGTACGATCACACGGTACTACCTATTGCTCGGTACTGTAACCCAGTGCTATACTGCTCAGTAGCATTACGTACTCAGTGCTACTACTGGTACTACTCAATATTCAGTACCTGGTCGAAGTGGTAGATGGGGCCTTTCGGCCCGTTGTTGTCTGATCGGTAGGCCAAGATATCGGCGATCGTTGCGCATCCGGCCCTCACGTAGATCCGGTTAGAACTGCTCGCCCATGAAAGGGTCAATTCCCTTTACATGCACATTACCGAACAAAACAGAAGAAAGCCCTCGTGGGTTATAATATAACAACATGCATCGCCACGTACTGTAAAAGTATTTACTATTGTAGTGATGCTGTAACAATGTGTAAAATATTGTGCGGTCAATGCTTTGTCGCCGGTGATTGTGTCTCCGCAGCAACTTCCGAATCTCAACGAAAAACATACGAAGCACAACATAAGTGTGAGGAGGTTAGGACTGTTCTTCTACTGGTCGGCATCCAGCATCCCCAGTTGTCCGTGTTGATTCTACATCCTCTGAGAGACACAATATCATAGCTCTGTGGTCGCTCACTATGGACGTCACGGACATATTACGCACTACAGTACGTAATGCAGTAAGGAGATTAGACATTGCAATGCCCCGCCATCGTACCGGATACGGCAACCACAGCAAAGAGAGAAAAAAATAAGGCAAGAAAAAGAACAGAAAACAATGAAAATTCGTATGATACAGCAAAAAAGCATGCACCAGTACGAAACAAAGATACACTGACTGGTGGTATAATAACAGTTCGCAGCGCAATCCACAGCCAGTGCCCGCTGTGTGACCCTGTGGATCTGAGTTTCGAAGGGGGGGTGGCGTGTGGTCGAACACGAACGAGTGGATTTTGCAGGAAAGAACAGGCTATGATAGCCGCCGACAACGAGTTAAGTTTATGTCCTCCTGTTGACACACGCCCCAAGGCTTACTGCGCAACACGGAGGGGAGAGTCAGAGAATCACGCCAAACTGTGCAATCTTTGACGGCGCGGTGTGTTCTCGCGAAGAGGGTGGATATATATACCCTCCGCCCTCCTCTCACTCGAGGACCCCAAACCGCAAAATACCTGATGATACCTGGTTGCATAGTGCGTAGTGCGTGTCAAAAATGAAATAAGTTGCTACCAAACGACTACCAGGTACTGTTTTTAATATCCATCGTGCCAGGTACGAATACAGCGCATACAGAACAAAAAAAAAAAAAAAAATGGTTTCCGTCTTGAAAAAAAAAAACGAAATAAAAATAAAACCAGAGAGGGATCGAAGCTTTTTTTTTTTATCCGCCGCCAGAGACCCACGCCCTGGTGACGAACGCAAAGAAGGCTGCTCGCTGCGACTGTGGCGCGATGGCCATACGTACACACAGATATACAAACACCAATGCTGCTACTGTACTGGTAGGCTACTATTAATAGAGAGGAGTGCCGGCGCAACACGGGCGGGCGAAGCGAAACTCGTCTCGAGCAGCTGGATCTACTGCTGGCTGCTGTAGTATCTTAGATTTATCTAGACAGCAGGAACCAGGTATTTATAGCAAATAAATGTCGCGCCCACCGCACACAAAAAAAATGAAATCAAGTAATATCCGCACCGCACCGGTCGGGTAGAATAAATATCTTTTGGGCACACCACCCCAGCACAGCAACAAAAACTAAAATACTCGTACGTATATCTTTCGCGTGAAGGCGAAGAAGGATGATGATGAGAGGGTTTAGTGTTAATATTGCTTGAGGGGGTTGAAAGCGAGGGGTTAGCATCATCATCAGACTCGAGCAGCTCGTTCGGCCGCTGTTCTACGTGTGTATGAATACTGTAGTAGCGTCACTGGCTCGGGGTTGTACAAGTACTTCGTACAGCTGTAGTAACTGTAGTTTTGTTGTGAATCATCTGCTGCGCCGACCATGTAGTATCCAGAAAGTGTGTGTTGACACGGGTCGAGAAGCGACAACACAGCAGCAGCAAGCAGAAGTACGTAGTCGGCATGGACAGCAACAGCTAAGAACTGGCTACAGGCAGCGACAACAGCTGCTGAACAACAACGCCAACACCAACCCAACAACAACAGAACAGCTGAACAACAACGCCAACAACAACAGAACAAACAGCTGAACAACAACAACAACAACAACAACAACAACAACAACACCAACAGCAACAGCAACAGCAACAACAACAGCTGTTGATACATGAAGGATGTACCAGAATATACTGCTGTAGTAAGCGTATTATCTGAACGGCTGAACGCTCGTTGTGGCTCTCAAAACAATGTCCCCCCGAAAGCAAAAACAAAAACAACAACAACAACAACAACCACTGCGGCACTCACTCGTTGGAACACGCAGCATCCACCGTCGGCGGGGCGTACAATGCTGCCACCACCGCAGCCGTGCTCAGCGTCAACGTTCTTCTCGACATCGCAGGCATATCTGCTGCTGCTGCCACCGCTGCTTGCTGCGCTCGTCACCGCTGCTGAACCTTCTGCTGCTGCTGCTGCTGCTGCTGCTGCTGCTGCTGCTGCTGCTGCTGCTGCTGCTGCTGCTGCTGCCGCTTCTTCTGCTGCTGCTGTTTATTGAAAGAAGATGTGGTGTTAACAAAAAGAGACCGCTTGGTGTGGGCGATGAAGGCAGAGTGAGAAGGGGTGGGCGGTGGGCGGTGGGCGGTGGGCGCAAATCTTTTGAGAGAAAATATATGCACTTGGGCGGGTTTTTTGTTTTTTTGTCGGTCTCCCCACGATGAATAAAAAAAGATGGATCTTGTTGAGGGTTCCTCTCAAAATCCCAACGGGGAGACTGAAAGGAACGAAATAGATTTGGCTGTCGCAACAAAAAGTTGGAGTCCGCAGAATCTGTGGTGGTGAGGGGATGATGACATCCGCCTAAAAATGGCAGTACGCCTACCAGCAGCTCCCTACGAGTATCTATAATACGTAACACGTACTCTCTCGTGTACCTGCTGCGGCGAGTTGGCATTATTGTTGTTGATCTCAAATTCCTACGAGTAGCTGTACTGCTGTTGTGGTTGCCATAAACTACTCGTAGCCCGGGTATGCGCGCACGTAGTTGTCTCCACCAAAAACCTTTCGGCCTAATACACCAGCACCAGGCACGTGCTGCCTGGCACTACAGCAGTACTACTCTACTCTATGTGTGTGTTCTTCACATTAAAAGTTCTTCTACTCGTCGGCATCCAGCACACCCAGTCCGCGCTGATTACTGCGCGATAGGCGAAATACGGAGGAGAAGAAGATCGATCAGAAAAAAAGCACACAACAACTATTTGCACTGTCATACCCAGGGTACAACATTATGTATGATGCCCACACACACACCCACCGAGGCCCCGTGCATTATTATCCATGGCCCTTGTTGCTCAGACCAAAAAGAAACAACCAACCGCTGTGGATAGACGGGTGACGCCACGTACGTGGATCTAGCCGGTCGGTGGTCACACGCCAGTGACAACATCACAACAATACCACACCGCTCGAGATTACCAACCAACTGAAGGGTATCAAACCGGTCAAACTGGCATGCATTGCGTCGATGAGCCGCGAGGTCTTGCGCAAATATGTACTGCTGCTGCTGTACAGGCTCGGAAACAATACTACGCACTCGTCGTAAGAAACAGAGAAGTTGCTCCATCCCAGCCTGCGTTTCTTATTGTTTGGGAATGATGAGTGCCTTCTACAGTACTACTGTAATATAAGTATCATCACGGCCTTCGAGTTTCTTACCAGGTATTTCCCTGTGGATCTCGCCGTTTTCTAGATCAAGTACGAGTGTATGTGCTGTATGCGCGACAAAAAGGCAAATACTGCTGTACTGGCAAACAGGTGGTATGGTACCAGGTACGTGCCAGATCATATCCTTTGGTGATAATTGGGGTACGACAGAAAAAGTATCAACTCTCGCATGTAGGTCCAACAATCAATAGTAGGTGTACCCATATGGTTGTACGGAGACCTTCCCCCCCGACACACGAACTTGGTCCATCGT
>JAYJME010000508.1:0-22373 GCA_036873775.1 Costaria costata | reverse complement strand
GCGCCACCTCTCGGCACGTCTCGGCAGCGGCGCGATCTTGTCGCCAATCACCGTCGCCCGTCCTTACAAAATCCTTAGGGAACTCGCTTTTCATTGGTCATAGTTTGCTCGTTGTTCCGGAAAAGGAGGCCTGTCATTGGATGGTCCTTGCAAAACTTTCCATTGTTGTTGTTGTTGTTGTTCTCACATACGTATAGGCGTGGTGCCGACAGATGGCACTATAATACCTGCCTACCAGTACATGATACCGAAGTTGTAAAAGGTGTCTGGTACGACTGTTGAGTGACCCAGCCGAACCAACCGCGGTGTGAAAGCATGAGGTTCGTGGATACCATGCGACGAAAGAAAGTAGGCTACGTAGACAACAACAGTAACAACAACAAGCACCACAACACAAAAATGCAGCGCCATAAGCAACAAACAGCGGCAAGCACGCGCGCCTATGTGTGAGTGTAGCAATTTTGATGATCTTCCAACAGAACAAGTCATGACACTGGTAAGTACCAACCGCGAGGTGAACATGACTGCTGGGGAAGTTCTCTTCTTGGAGAGACACGCTGTCAAAGTCGTATCAGATATCTGCTAGCCATGGCCTCCGAAGAACACAAACAGCCACGAAGAGACGCGGGGATAAGTCACACAGTCATCCATACGTTGTGCGTTAGAGGGGTAGACCTGTGCATGGATGGCATCGAGGACAGCCAGTCTTCCGAAACCTAGAGCAGCCAGAAGTGTCTGACGGATCTTGCCGGCAGATCGGCAGTGTATAAAAATAGTTTTTCTTCTTCAAATTTGACATTTACAATCACGCCCCGCGCAAGACACTACTACTACACATATGAACATCAGTAGCGACCACAGATTATAGTGCACATTGGTGGGACCGCAAAAATATTCCTCTAATATTCCCCAATACCCCGTGAGAAAGTGCTACGAGCTGGGCTGGCCAAGATCGGCTAGTATATGGTGGTCAGCCAATTTCTCAGTCCGTTTGTTATCTAAATTTAAGCTGAAAACTTGACACAGGCTTAATTTTAATATTCCTGCTGCACACTTCGTTTCCCGCGTTTGTTTTCGTGAACTGGGCATATTTTCAGGTAAAGACGGTTTTGTTTTTGCCACAGCTGACGGAACAAGAAAAAATGCAGCGGCTTGGGAGCGGCAGGCTTAGCTGGATGAGCAATGCCTGAAGAAGTTCGAGACGGAAGCATATATCTTCGAATGCAAAACGACAACCCCATAGGGACACGGACCGCTGACCACGCCTGGTGTCATTTACTCGTACGCTGCCTACCTGCTTTTATATAAAAAATTGTCTTGTACGCCACCGTCGGGGAAACCACGAACCACTCCCCAGACACTCGCGACCATGCATGTTCCCCGGGGAAGGTCCTTTCCAATCAACTACCACAACGCGCAACTTTGTAGTTTGAATAGTAGAGCACAGGAGGAAATTGTTACGGTGGCGGTGATAATGCCACAACGTGCAAGTATTGATCAAAGCGCAATCCGTACTGCCGTAACGGCGAGGGGTTGGGGAGCTCCCCACCTAAGACGTCAACTCTTGGTTCTTCGATACGACAAACGAATGGCAAGGACATGTATGTATGTCTCAAAAACCAACGAATACTTCTTTTGTAGGGGTGAATATGAGTAGAAGGAGGTAAGTTGGAAAAACCCACAACACCAACCAACCCCACAACCCCCTTACTACACGGAACGAAGAAAACGTACGTAATATGACTACCCACTCGATCGATCTGTTTATTACAATTATTATCTATATTTCATGCTGTGCGGTTTTGCAGCAGATACTGAGATACCCGAAGAAACGAATGTGCCCTGTTATACGGGCACTCGGACCGTTAGCGTCAACCGCGTTCATCGTGCAATGATGGAGGCTTTTCGCGACTTACCAAGTATTGGACGAGTTTCTGGTGCAGCTGGACGGTGTTGTGCACTGAAGGAGAGGTTTTGATTCGACTGTCACCGTGGAGGAGTGTCGTTCGTTGCACTACGTGCCATATGATACCACATACTGCTGGAGGTTTAGTATATTTATAACCAATCAATCTGAATCAATGGTGGCAGTTGAGAATGTTAGTGTTGGCCTCCATCTCATGGTAATTCTGTCGTCCGATGGTTGGTGCGGTTAGACGAGTATTCATTGCATTTTACATGTTGTTTGTTTTGTAGCCTGTGGGCATGACTTTATTATGTGTGTGTTCCTCACGATATGCCGTTAAACCAACTTATCGACAACCAGCACACGCAGTAACCGCATTGTTCTCCATCTTAGAGGTATACTTTGAATAAGCCGTGCTGTCACAAACAACGATACAGATAAAGACACTGAAATTCGTGTTAAGTTTGTGAGTCAGCTATTAATCAGGATATACTGTAGCTGGGGTTTGTTGGTACAGCACGGTTGGATATCGCTAAGCGTTCGACGAGAATATGCTGGAACAGCACATACTACCTATTATGCTCACTCCATGTGTTTCCAACCACGGATCCCCTGAACGTTCCATAAATAACTGATTATAATTACAACGTGTATGCCATGATACGTGGATTTAAGAACCGAGCTGGGTACTCCACATTGTAGGCGAAAAATATCTGGGAACATTCCTTGACTGTACATTTGATGGCACGTACACGTACATACAGCGACTATACACAAGTAAACACAACATGGAGGTGTGGCGGCCATGATAAAGCCCTGCGACCTATGGTGCACATCTCTGTATTAATCATTGGGCTGGAGTTCATATCCCGGCTTGCACAACGATTGTGTTTTTGTTAATTCGACGAATTTTGACCATTTACGGTTTGCACTCACGGTCTCCGGCGGCTTTTGCGGAGGGCTAATTATTTCTCTACAACTTGTGGGTTGTGTGTGGGAGCAGGTGCCAAACAGGATCATATCCGGGTGGTTGATGCCGCCACTTCTTGGTTGATTTGGTTGGTTTGTTTTCGTTTTGGTATTTGCTTATGTATTAGAATGTTTGCGCAAAACAATTAATAAGCAATTTTTTTCTTTTAGAAATTGTGCCGAGGGTTCCATTCGCGGTGATTTCTGGACATTCAGAACGGAAAAAAAAGCGTTAGTTAGTAAAGTAATGAATTTGCTAATTCACTTTCCCAACTTCATTTTACATATGATTGGTGTACATGCCCCGATTATTAAGACAAACAACAAGGTCTTCTCGAAGAGCAAGGAAACCGAGCATCTCAGCCAGCCGAGCCGGGGGCGATCGTTTGTCGCGCGTTTTATCCGCAAACATTTCAACCCCAGCACTGCTGCTGCAGCAAGCAGCAGTACAGCAGTAGCAGCAGCAGCAGCAGCAGCAGCAGCAGCTCGGCGGTGTAAGGTTGCCACTGTATATGCGCCGAGCTAGTAGCAGTACAGCAGTAGCAGCAGCAGCAGCAGCAGCTCGGTGGTGTGAGGTTGCCACTGTCTATGCGCCGAGCTTTGAAGGTTGGGCGCTGGGCGGGGTTGGTGTTCTCTGGTGCGTTGTGGGTGCGTAAGCCTGGATCGCGCTGTCTGCACAGTGTCGTAGCTCTAAACAGTGAATGATAGAAGGTCCGAGGAGCTTGCTGTGCGTTTCGTTTGGAGTAAAAACTTGCTGCTGCCGCTGCTGCTGCTAGCTTTTGACTTCGGCGCACCTACTTGCCATTGCCTAGTAGTAACACCGGTGGGACTGCTCTTAGCTCGGTTCCTATCGCGGCTGCCATCATTGCCCTCTTGCCTCGTTCGGTGCTTGCTTGGAGTAACATTTGCGAGCTTGTTTGTCTTCTCCTTTTTTTGTGGTGTGTGGTAATCATGTCATATCATCTATGATTGTATTTTCAGTTTTCATGTTCACGTTTGTCGCGACCCCGATTCCCCTGTCTCATACGGCATGACGGGTTTGCAAAGTCAGAATTTGAGTTGCTTATACGCAAACACTAAAAAAACAATACGAAACGGAATTTCACTTTTTTTTACCTAAAGTAATGAATTCCCCATAATGTTTTATACGCAAACACTCTATTTGTTCGCCTTTTCTCTCTTTCGATGCATGTCGGCTGCTGGCGAATGCATGTATGTTGTGCCTGTCGTACCCAGGACGATGGCATGACAGTGTTTTGTTCAATACATTATTGCAATGCATTATCTCTGTGTAGTAGCTTGTGACCACAAAGCGTGTATCTCCTATTAATAGGGTGAATAATCAGCACGGGCAATGGGTGTGCTGGTTGTCGACGAGTAGAACACACAGCAGTAGTGTTGTACACGCTGTATTTGTACCGAGAGCTGTGGAATACCCAGCACAAAGCACATACAGTACAAGCTATGATATACACACGAACCACCCCCCCATGCATTTGTGCGAATGAGATACCTCAATCTTGAAACAAAAATGCAGGTCTACACTATTAATAGGTAATAGTCTACTTCGAAGTATATATCCAGCTTGTTATAGCCTCAAAAATCACGTTCTGTTTTAGATGATAGTTCAACCATACACTATTAATATTAGATTGGTCCACTCAATGAATATTCTATACCTTTTCATCTATACGGAAAACGAACCGGCTACCATCATCGGGAAAGGAATACCAATATCAGTATTAGCATAATAACAACGCTATGCTACTTAGACCGCTGTATTTGCAGTGTGTGTGAAGATCCGAACCTATTGCTGGAAGAAGACTATAAAACCTCACCGGGGCGCTGTGCTCACTGCCCCATCCCTTTATGATGCAGTGCCAAGACGAAAAACTGATTTTTATTTCTTGTCGTGTATACCAAGCTCAGCTAGCATCAGAGCACAGGTCATGCATCGTACACAATCTGCCGAACTCTGGTCAAAGAGTAGCACTACCCCCACATCAATAACATCCCGATACCACTTGCACGCGGGTTGCGTACGTACCCATTATAAAGGAAGGAGGCTAACAACCTTATGAAACGAGGCTATTAAGCTTATGGAATGGATCGTGTCGAGGCTCTGTCTCTGTGAAGAGGGGTGGCAGAGGTGGCACCGAAGTGTCTGTAAAGATCAGTTGTGAAGAAGAATAAAATGCATGGTGTGGAAATGCGCTTATGTGGCCATAACAACAAAGAGAAGAGAAGAGAAAACAGGAGTAGACAGTAGACAGGAGGAGAGAGTTGGAGTGATTTAGGTGGGCGTGGGCGTCACAATGCCCATGCTACGGGTTGTCGTACTGGCCGACAGTGCGTCAATGTTCCCTGCGCCGTTTTATGCAACATCCCCGCAATGTTCTATGCAACGTTCCTTGATACTCATGGTCATAAGCTATTAATAGTTACAACTTGAATATACAATACACCGACGGGAAGTAACAAACCCAGATTCCCCGCATATCGTATTTATCCGCATCTAGATATCCTTACTGCAGTGTACTCGTGGTAGTGGCTACGAATCGACTAGATAGTACCAGTAGTGATAGTGGACTGCAGAGTCCATCTTCCAATACATAACATGGGCGTTAGACATTCAGATTCATCCCGAACACACCCAAAATGTTGTCAGCACACCCTCCAGGTATGTACTGCTGTATGTGGACTACAAGCATAAATCCTGTACTGTACGCATGCGAGCCACCCCCCTACGATATATTATAAAAGAAAAAACGCCAGCTGTGAGATCGAGGATTTCGTCGAATCTCAACTTTGCAAGCTGCGTGGGATACTTCGATCGCGCGTACTACGTGTTTTGTGTAACCTATTAAGGAATATATAGTCTCATTATTTGGGGGGGGGGAAAGAAAAGATATCTACAGGTGCTTGCTTCAACACGATTAGGCCGACAATATTTTTTGACAAATTTTTGAACGGGAACCCGACTATTTTTTGTGTTATTGAAGAAGAGGAGGAAGTAGCATTTTATACCCGGCACAACATCACAGCACATCGAAACTCCCGACACCACTATATGGCGATGGTTTGTGATTTTAGGAATATTTCATGGTGGACCAGGAAAATCAGACTCTTACTCGGAAACTTATCTCCAACACACGAATGTATTAGAAATACAGGCCGGATGGGGCGGTTGACCTTAATCACCGCCTCCTCGATTGAAGGGAACTGACTGCGCAATCTTCTTGGGGACTGTGTACGGGGCTTTGGTCGTCGCTGGATCAGTGTGGCGCTCTCCCACTCAAGGATCATGAACGCCGCTTTAAGCTGCTCTCTTGTGGCCATCGCAGAAATAAAAACCTGTTTGATTGATTTTATCATCTTCGCCGATTCGTCCCCGCGAGGAGACGAATTTCTTCGGCAAAAGCAGCTTCCTGGCGGTAACAACACACACGATGACGGTCAAGGTCATACGCATAATATCCCTGTCCGTTGTGATTCTGCACGGGTTCTGTGTATTAACTATGTACAAGCAGAGTAGCCTGGTCTTTGTACCGTCGTACCACAGCTTGTCTATCCCGGCATAGCGCACAGTCTGTACCACATATATACTTGTATAATGTCTCAAAGAACCCATGCTACGATAGAGGTTGCATTTTTTGGCCTTTTTGTTTCTGAATGACTGGGTTCCTTAACCATAAACCGTCAGAATGCCATCCCCGTTTTGCTATCATGAAATTGTTTATACGTGTCCCAGGGGTTTGGTTACGAGGTGGCACTTTCAGTTTACTCAAAAACAAACCTTGGGTGAAGTACAGAGTTCCTCAAGTGAGAAGCCTCAGGAAACCACGGGTGCATCTCTATCGTAAGAGGTGTCGGAGTGCTTGTGCAAAAGCGGCTTTAATTACTGGGAGAAAAAAAAAATAGAGGAAAAAGGCCGCAAAATGATATCATTTCGTGAAATTCTAAAATCGATAAAATCGCGGAGGGGCATTTTGTCCACCAGAAAGGCTCCATAAGATGCGATTTCGATCAATTGTGATAATTTTGAGCTTTAAAAAGAAAGTGAATCACCAAAGCAAATGTTGCATACGAGTCGGTCGTAAATCGACAAAGGTTTAACGGAGATAGGTGCGAAACGATACATCTGGATAGTCGGTTTTGTGGAGAATACACGGGTCAATAAGCTGTCCATAAAAAACGATGAGAGCGATCTTTCAGCTTGGTGCTCTCGGAAACATAATGTTTACCGCTTGTTATACCAACATGGCTGGGTCTGGGCCGTCTTCGAGTATTTTCTCTTCGCGGCTTGTCGCACAACTACTTGAAACGATTGCAATTTTGTATATTTGTTATGGCTCTCAGTATCGACTCTTCAGGCTTTGTGGTCACAAATGCTCTTGTAGCAATAAAAACGAGCGTCGTCCATAGTGATAACTCTACATACTCCTCGAAACACTGCCGCAAATCCACCACACTTGCCCCCGCAAAGGTATTTTGCGGCATTGCTTTACACACGTACTGGTTACACGAGGGCGGTTTCTGTCCAATATAAAAGATAGTCGATGCCGAGCTCGATACTTTTCGACATGCTTACCAAAATAAAGCACCATATCCTGGACCTTTTCTCCGCCGAGACGTCTTCAGCGATTGCAGGGGTAAAACGTTTAATAAACAAAGTAAATATTAGCCAAATACTATTTTATACCAGGTAGGGTGTAAGACATCAAAGCACAGCCAGTCATGTTCATGTCTACTTCTCAGGGATTCAACGCAACTCAGTAGGTCTTAAAATGTAGTCACCAGGATCTTGGAGCGCATATCTTACTCGCTCTTATTGGCCGTGGACCGTTTTGCATACGTTTCACGGAATATAATTTCTTGAGATTACGCGGCGGGCGTTTCAATTTGAGGTTTGGCCCGTTTTTGGCGCAACATTGGGTCAGGGTTCAGGTTATGGACACGGGTAGGGTAAGGGTTGGAGTTTGGTCTACGGCCCTACCTCCATTCCACCCGCAGGGACTGATTGCTATGCCGTGTGATGCCGTTTGTGGTGAACAGCCTACCCGCCTAAACATCCTTGTGACTAGATTGTGAAGGGACCCCACGCCGCTTTCGTTCAAATTTGACGACTTGTTTCTCGAAAAGATCAGAAACAAACGCAAACCAACCAGCTAAATTGAGACGTCCTAAGGAAAGCGCAACATACCATATCATATGCAGTCAATTTTCTGCGGCAAAAAATAAACAGAAGTGCATTCCGAAACTAATGTCGTTGTATCTCTACATGAAAACGAAACAGCGAAGATATCTTTGACGTCCCTCTCCTCGGGCCATTTGAAAGGTGTATGTGTTCACAATATTTCATTATTCTTTACAACCCTATTACCGACGCATTAAACGCCCAAACTCATTGGACTAGCCTGGGAATCTCCACAAATCATCTCGTTTTTATCGGTGAAATGTTGCCGAAATAAATTATTATTTCAACCATTGAGTATCAAGTGGTGCGTGCGATAGTTGTGTAATTGACGTGATTCTACACAGTATTCGAGTCCAGCTTGCCGGGACGAGAGGATTTAGCGGCTATCAAGTTCACAGTTAACTTATTCGGAGAATTATGCTCAACCGGACGGTCTTGAGGATAAAAAAAACAAAATGTAGCAGGAACAAACTTATCCCGGAAAAAAATGAACCCTCGACCATTAACGTCACTTTCGTCACGACAACGGAAACCCACGATGTATTGAGTACAAATTATAATGTTTAGTTATTTTATTCTACTCAAACTGTATTATGCCGACAGCCCCTATATAGTCAAAACAAACACGTTTACAAAGACTTACGTTCGAGTGTGAATATCGCTGATGATGGCCTTCAACGTGGCTCTTAGTAGTGAAACCATGCATCTAAAAGGTTGAAACGAAAGCCACTATCTTTAGAGGTCAAACTTATGAACTGGCGATGATGCAGCAGCATTAGATAAACGTGGATTTTAGTTGGTACCCGGTAACTGGTGTTTATTGGGTACATTCACAGGGGCGAACACCTGTCTCCGCCCCGTCAGACGGAGTCCCGGCAATCTTCGAGCTGAAGGGAAGACGTCGGCGCAAGGCTACAATAGCCACAATCAACAACGCGTTCTGCAAAACAAAAAAACGGTTGTGGTCTTCTAAGCGACTTCATGCAACGGCTGGGGTCATGAGGTGTGTGTTTTGCTTTTTTGCGTTCGGGTCGATGCTGTCAGACATGCGGTGTCCCGAGAGGGGCCCCCGGCCTCGCTAGCGCCCGCCGTCGCGAAACATCTGGAGGCCGGCAGTTGGCTGGTAATCACCGACATGTTTCGTACTCCTCAGGTGGTGTTGTCGTAACGTGGGAGGCGTACACGATGGTTGAGGCGATAATTATTATATCGAAGGAATGAGTTCGACTAGATATAGAAAAATGTTACCCGCCTCGAAAAATTATCAGAGATTTAAACGGAGGCTGCATGTCGCCCCCGATTTTTCTGATTACCTTTACAGATGTCTTGCTGTTTGGAATGTCACCATGTCTTTTACAACATACAAGTGTTTGTAGAAATTAGTACTATATGAGGAACCAATGCCATACATAGGATATGATTGTTGCCAATTGAGGCATTCGGCTTGTCCAGCGTAAGAGGTTTGATACTTATTATCGGGAAGGTTCGGATATTGTACTTAGTCACCTAGCTAGGATATATTGACAGCGTGTTGACTTAATAACTTCCAAACAGAGTTGTTTATATATCTCCTTGTATTATTAAACAAATATCTCTCACACGGTCGAAAATCGCCGAGGCCTTTGGCCCAACGTCGTCCCCCAATCACACCAATAACCTGTCGCCAGACCTATACGTCTATCTTCAACCAAGCAAAGATGCCGTCGAAAAAAAACGCGTCTAAGGCCAAATTGAACGCGACGCAGGAAGCTTACTTAAATACTGGTGTGGCCCAGATTTTTGTTCATACTATAACGTGTACTTCCCAACTTTTAACCGTATGCAGACAGGCACATCTGACCAAAATAGCCATCATCTTTCGGAAGTCGGAAGCCACCCGTACGTAACCATATACAGCGATCATCGTCCCGTGCGTACGCAGGTACAGCCACTTGGCCGGATCGGTTTCAACCTGCACCCTTATATACTGCTATCCTACAACCACGGTCGTCTGACCACTGCTGAAGACTTGGATTCGACTGAAAAACTCAATCGGGTCTATGAGACGAACACGTCTTGGAACCATTGTATAGCTAATCCCACCACAAAAATAGGCCCACACACCCACACATGCATACGAGGTATCACACACCGCTACCATACAACAACATTGACGCTGGCTTGGTTGCTCTAATTGTTAATTCCTCCCGCAGCAAGTCAAAGCCGTACGTCCCTAGCTCCGCTCGTCAGCAGCGTCGATTTTCTCGTTCGTTCGCACCATTTCAAACCGGTACGAATCGGTGTCTCTCGTACTCGTACATGCACAGATTTACAAGTACCTAGACACCTCTAAAGTTCAGTTCCTTGGCTAGCTGGCTCCTTACAACATTCGCTACTGCCATTAGGCCATTTCTTACACAGTCGTTTTTCTCAGTCGAAAAGGGCCTTTTTGGACTGAAGGTTCTTCTCGACTGGAGGATTCTGGGCCTCTTTCTTATCGTCAGTAGAGTCGATTTTGTAGTTTTGTGCTGTTTTTTAAGGCGGTTGGTGTAAGGGAGTACTGCTGCATGACAATCAAAAGTCGGTTGGTGGGTCGTTTTTTACGAGCAACGCGTGCTCCACGCGCGACGAACCTTCGACCAAGCGTGTGGGTGGCGTAGGACTTGGGCGAAAGGCACCAAAGCTACGTTCGTGGCGTTGCACTCAGCCGAGAGCCGCCAAAGCTACAGCAAGCGTAGGCGTTGTTGTTCGAAAAATATACCAGGTATTGTTCGATATCGTGTGGTGCTGCCATCGTATGATACACGCTGCTGCCGGGCGGAGCTAAGGATGCGCCACGCTGACTTGCGGCGAGATGCAGCAGCAGTGACAGCCGCCAAACTAGTGTCGGTACTCGTACTGCTGTAGGATACTGCTGTGTTGTACCAGGTTGATATGTGTGGGCATGTTTGTGTTTTTTGGTGGAGAGATGAGCGATGCGATGGATCAAATACACTTTCGACTGAGAAATCCGACTGAGATTCTCAGTCGAAGCGAGGATTGTTTTCGATTGGATATGCCAGTCGGATTTCTTAGTCGCATTCTTCTGAGTCAAAAAGGGCCTTTTTAGACTGTACAAGAAAGCTGATTTGGGCCTCAGTCGAAAAGGGCCCTTTTCTACTGAGAAAAAGGACTGTGTAAGAAATGGCCTTAGTGACGTAGGTCAGCTGCCGGTTCTGCTCCTGTATGGTACTGGTAGTGGCTAGTACATTCTGTGATCAATTTCCCGTGATTATCTGTTGCTGACCGGCAACGATTACTGTCGCCTTCGGTGCATCACGAGTGCCGTTGCCATTTCATGACACGTACCCCCGAGCAGGTATCGTATTAAGCAATTACCTGCTACGCGTCCAGATTCGGATCCCTATGTCGTTAGTAGGGCTTGGTTTGGTTAGGTGGCGGTCCAACATCAACAAAACGTTTAAGACAGCCTACATGTCATACACCACCAACACACGACGACTCCAATATATAGCTAGTATGATAGCCTTTCCAAACACACAGATGGAAACGCAGTGGTTCGACACATCAGCCCATATGCCCGGCCCTCTAGATTATTTCATCGTTAACTGGATCATGCAGATGTGTTGGTACTTGTACGGACGTGTACGTATGATGGACGCGGATTCGTACAGGTTGGAAATAGTGCAGACGATTGAGAAAATACACAAAAGGCTAAACGCATTGATCATGTCGGACGCATCTAAAACAAGAAGTCTCTATTGCGGGAGGCGAACGTAAGTGACGTCGAAAAAGCAGAGAACTGGCCCAATAATTTTTATTAAAAGTAGTACACTCTAATATTTAGCAGTTGGTTATCTGAGCTGGATAAAATGCAAACTAAGTTAAAACATAAGTACATATCTGGTAGGCTGTACCGTGAGCACAAGCATATGCACATACTCATTTTCACGAGATGAACCTTGCTACCAGCAGGTTATATCGACATTGCACAAGGTTTAACCACATCTCAAAACATTGAATTGAGGAAGTATAACTCAAATCAAGCGGCCCGAACTGTTTTACCCTCATAAGTTTCTATCATTTTCGCCCTCGTCTCCGAATTTCTCCACAATTAATGTCCATCCTATTTGCTTCCGTTTTATATACAAGCACCCATTGATATAACTCCTAGATATCATTTTCATGTTCTACATGCGACAATCTGTTCCTACCGCCGTGGAGGCGAGAGGGACTTTCATTCCCTAGTACAATAATATTGTTGGAGATATTATCTAATGAAACTCGTACGTTGTATTGTTGCCGGTTGTAGAAGGAACACGACCCTGCTCACCGCAACGAAAGTATCCAAGCTCCTAGGCTGGACGGCGGCAGGGCCTAAGCCCACGGAAACAAGTCCGCCTATGGTCGTGTTGTTGTTGAGTGCCAAAGTATATTCTGTGGCCAGGTAACTACGGACAACACAAATAATGTGCCAAGGACTAAACTGTCGGTCGTGAGGGACACAAGCTGCGCCCTTCTCAATGGCTTCACCACCCCGTAAAGAAACATAGCACGGTCTGAGAAACAGAAATAGCCACACAAAACCGCCATTGGAGCTTGCTGTTCGACCGACTGCCGCGGTATCCAACATGGTTTGCATAAGCTATCAAAGTATCTCTCGCACGCTATCTTTGAGAACGTCTGCGTGGAAACTCCATCGTAGCAGCCGGCCGCAGCCTTTCTCCCTCGTCCGTCGAAACGCGGACAATGACCATGGAGTTTAGTCGGTCTCACTTTGCCTAATGATCACCACCAAAAATGCTGTCGGTTGTTTAAATCTCGAACCAGGCCCATCTCATGGAAATGCGGCCATATTGAAAGGAGGATTCGATGTCAAATATTTGGCGGCTCGATTAAAACCATAGCCGATCTTTGCATGCTTGCTTTCGAATGGGTGTGGTGCATTGTATCCGATCGAATTACACCCCTATGTTAATAACGATTTAGGCTGTTTGTGTTTGTGTTGTAGGTAAGAGGAGCGGTCAAAACCTTAGCATCAAGTTTGCGGGCACATGCGCAACCACGCTTGTGCAACACCCAAAAAAGTCCCGGATATGGGACGAGCTGAAGGCTTAAATGCAGCGGGCTAGAAAATGGCTTGAGGTGTTGTGAAGACCACTCCTAAACTGTTGTACTTCGGCCAAATGATAACTTTTAGCAAAACACGGCTGAATTTGCGGAGTTTCGAAACAACCGGCGAGCGGCGGTCCGGGCGGTCGCCTAAAACGCCTGTATGGATCTATATACTTCCGCTGCCCTCTTGCCTCTGCGCGGGTGGTGTTATTCGATTCGACACACTTCTCCAAAACATGTGGCGCGTGCTGGTAGACATGTTTATGCCACCATGCGAAATCGTGTATATAGCGCCTGCTGCTGCACGTGAACCGTATACTTAGACACAGGCGTCGCCACAACAAGTGCATCTACTGTCGCTGCTGTTCCTGTCTTCTGTTCATGTGCTGCACTCAAGCAATATAACCGTAAGAGGTACAAAACTATTATAGCACTTCTTGCGAACATTGCGGTCACACTCGTTTTCACATCGTCTTTGAAATTCCCAGGAGTACCTTCGCCAGCAGTAATTGTAGAGTGGGATGGACACCAAAGTATTACACACAACCGCCAGAAAATGCGCGAACATGACCGTCGTTAAGGCAACAGAAGCACGGAGACCACAGTTGAATAAAGGAGGAACAATACGGCAGACAAGGTAGCAAGGTACTAGGCCGACTAGTAGGTAGGGCCCGACCATGTTTATATCACCTACAGCTGCCGCGGCTGCCTTGGTAGTGTTTTTCCTGTGGTTTGGGTTGGGTTAGATTTTCTTCTTTCGCTGGCTCCCAACTTAATGTTTCTTGTTGGGTGCACAGTGGATAATGACACCTTGGTGGTGTTGGCCTAGATTTTGTATTCGCCTGTTTGTTTGTTAGGTAGTTTGATTGTTTTTGTGAGTTTCTTAGTGTCTCTCCCACCATCTCCGGGTGGCACGACAGCGATACTACCACCCGAGTAGACGAGGTTCGGGAGAGGTATCACTCTCTCGCTCTTCTTCGCCAGTATGGTTTCATCGAAATGTCTTGTTTATGTCGTTCGTCTCTTACAGCATCTCCCCTTCCTCGGGTGTATGTTCCCCTCATTGTCTCGTGCCGGGGGCTGAATGGGGCCCTGCGTGTGGCCTGAATGGGTTTTGTTGATTAGGCCGGTGACTTGTTTGATTTTGAACTGAATACAGGCTGGTTCAGGCAAGAAACCACAAATCATGTCAGCCACGAATGCCGATTGCAATATCTACTCGAATGTTACACATTTCGTAATACACTGACCGCCATGAATACCAGAAGGAGGTGACATCGCCAGTTTTTTTGTTAAGGACTTAGAACTGGCGGTAGCGCCGAAAATGTGTTCCGACCAATCACAGTCCTACAAAGAGATCAATAACAGTAAAGCGTTCCCTTAGAAAGAAAAAAACATAGTATTTGTTTTTCTGGAAGAGGTGGTGCCAGGTGCTGCGAGACATGTTTGTACAAATTTGCACGCAAATATTCGAACTAAGTGCGTAGGACCTATAATAGGTCATATTTAACGATCAACAACGAATTTACAGTAATAACCAGGCTGAGCCGTAATTTTGCACCTTCACCGCGCTAAAGTCCAAATGCCCACGCCGATTTTGAAAGTTGGGTCCTCCAAAACTGCAGACATGTTCAATGTGCCCCTGCCGAGCTCTTTACGGATGTCTTATTTTTGCATTTCTTGCCTGCTATTTGGAATATCTTGAGACCCAAATTTCCAGAAACAAAAATCTACCCAAAATACATGACGAAAAAACAAAATACACGCGTTAAAGGTTCGGCAGGTACACATAAAAGACGTGTGCCAAATTTCAGCATCTAACTCTCAACAGCGGCGTGGACATTGGGTTCTGAAGGAGTTTTGGGGTTCTTGCCTGAGCCAGCCTGTAGTAGCTCCCAATCTGACACTATCGAGAAACGTTCTCGCCCGTAATTTGTACAAAGTCTTCGGCATGATGATATATGATCGCATTATTCCCAGTTTTCCATTCCTTGAGATGTGTGTACGTTGTATTTTGATAATCTGGTTTGATTTCGCTTTTGGTTTGTTTGGTTTTATATGCTTTTGCTTCCATTGCATGAGCATAAACACTCCAACCTAACCTCTCGCGTACGCACAGACGGAAACTCGTAAGGGAATTTAGGTTTGCACGCTAATAGGTTTGATTGAAAAAAATAATGTTCATATGTACAGTCATCTCTGTGTTGGCTTGCTCATTACGTCATTCCACCACACAAACGCGAGCGATTGAGGCGCGCCTCGGGTTATATGAACCGCCAATACAGGGGAAACATCTCTCACCAATTGCTTAGCAAGCCGTCAAGAGAAGGTCAAGATGTGTTAAATGTTTCCTGTTCTCCAATCCGGTGAGGAAGCTACGTGTGATACGACTAGGTACACACAATAGTATGTTAGCTGCGATTTTGACCGAGGGATTCATACCGGCAGCACATGTTTGGACCATGCAGCAAACAGCAGCTCAAAACTACTTTCGCACCGAAGACCAGGGCATGCGTCTCTGACCGCATATGATCCCGTCCCCAGCTACCGGCAGCAGGCTGTGTGGTCGTTTAGCTCAAGGACTGCGACAACCGAGATCAACGAAGCGACCCGTTTATTTTTTTTCCGTTGGTCCCCCCAAACTTCAGCGGGTATAAATTGGATATAAAATTCATGAATGTTGCATAGGCGTTTGTCTGAATGTTTGCCGAGAGAGACTTGTTTATATTACGCGACAGGGGCCATCGGTTCGTGATTACGACCTTAAGACGTCTTCACTACTGCAAATAAGCTATGTGACCTCGGACATAGCCTTCTATTGGACCGTAGGTAGCGGCAGTAGTTCTCGATGATCTGTATGTAGGTGAGACGACTCCTTGTCTTTTATCAGGTGCTCGAATTTGCCTTGGTATTGCGTTCACTGCAAGGAAAACGTGTTTACAAGTTTTTTAAAAGAGGCGCAAACCCACACTTCATCGCCACTGTCATGAGACACCCGAGTATGGGAAACCTTCACGGGCAAGCTCAGTAACCTCGGCTTGAGAGGCCTTATGACTGCAGGTGTATGTGTCTTGGAGAAGTCTAGTGCTGCTCAAAAATACCTTCAAAATCAAACTTTATTATTTGGTGAGGGGCGTCATCAAGTATACTACAGAAGATTTCGGGAATCGTCGTGAATCAACCACGACAAAGATACCAAAGAGCGACGAATGAAACTGTTGAAAAATACCTTAATAAAGACTAACCACGGCGAATCAAATTACGGTATTTTCGTTTACGCGATAAAGAAGGAACCAGCGTAATTCTAGGTAAAAATGTTCCACTTGAATTCAACGATTAAATCCCGTGGTTAAATTCCGTCGTAAAACTCCTTTGGTCTTAAGGAAGTTCCTATTCCGTAAAAATTAATTACCAAAATGCGTCATTCTATTTCCCGTGGTTTGGTCATTCTTATGGTGCTTTTGCCGTTGATTAGTCCTCATTGTAATTTTGTTTGCATTGATTCTACGCGATTCCCGAAAGCTTCGGGAATCAAGCCGAACCAGGTCCTGGATTTGTTTCTCCTGCCCTTTGGTATCTTGGGGAAGCAACCGTTTTGAAATCAGGCTGCAAAGGGATGTGGTACATCAAAGGAAACAATGCTGTGTGCTGTTTTTTGTGATAGTGTAGGCATATCAGCAGTCTATATACGTGGTGATCCATGCATCGATATGTGTGCTGTTCCTGATTGTGTATTATTTACCTCGTACACTGTACTATTTTATTGTACGTGTCTCTCCTTGTACTGCGATGATGGCACGTCATTCTTGTATTGTGCTGCCAAATCCAGTACGTTGTGTGAAGTTTAGACTAAAACAACCAAACCGCAACTCCTTCCCCGCGAGGAGAACAATTTTTTCAACGGTTTTCGACTGATGGTTAAACCTATCTGAAGTAAGGAAGCTCTCCTCGGCAGTGGCAGGTCGGTGGGAGTCTGGAACACAAACTATATCTTCCCAGGCGTTGCAACGATCGAGAAGCACAGCGTGATGCTGCTCTTGGGCTGCTGGAGGTTGGATTCGAGACAGCCCAAGGGAAATATCTTCTGCCCCCAAGTACAGCACAGCCCACCATTACTTCTTCTTGCCTCCAGAGTGACAGGTCTTGCCTGCCTGGCGATGATTATACTGGATGTGTTTGGGTTGATTGAATGGTGAGTGGTGAGTACTGTGTGAGGCCCGTGTCGATTCCACTTGGGGCTGGTTGGTAACGAAATGCACGTATGGCGAGAGGTTTCGCCCGCGACAAGGACAGAGAAATGTGCAACACTTCCACTCTACCAGTAAAGGGGGTTCACATCATCATATTTCAAGAATCGGCCGTGCACGTACCACACGATAACGCCAATACTCAGAAATGTTGTAAGGGTGGCGTTATTAGATATAGGGTTTCCGCGATAAAACGACATTATTTATATCTGGCTGTTCGGGATTGGTACGTTTTACGATGATGCCTAACCTAGATGTTCGTTTTTTTTTTAAGTAGTCGTTCTTTTTTCCGAGTTTGATAGAAACGTTTGTCCAACGAGTTCCAAATTTGACAGGTTTTCCAAACGGCAACACACGATAACATCTGCTACGAGCTCGTTGCAGCAGAGGCTTTGCAGTCTACAGCTTGTCTCGGGAAAGAGAAGAGTAGGAGAAGAGGAAAATAAAAGGTTATGCATAACACAACAACAGCAGTATACGCGGCACACCCGACGAGGGCCGAACTTGGAGGGAACCTGCTGTTTTTACTGCAGAGACCCAGCCTTGGCCGCGCATTGCACCGTCGGCAGCCCTACTATCGTGGAACGACGTTTTGTAAGGCACACGCGAGAACTTGATTATTGATTCCACACGGGTTGCAAGGGAACCTTATGCCTTCGCTCAGTGGCATTCGTATGACCCAAACGCCGACTTGGACCGTCGTCTCGAAATCAGACAACTCTCAGCAGAGATCGCTTGAAAGGATACGGAGTCTAGGAGCTGGGTGGACTGCCGGACGGGTGGTCGGACGGTTGGCTGCGGGAGGCAATGCCTGCCGGAGCACCTCTTCTCCATTGTGTCAAGACAGTAAGTTCGTGATACGCTGGGAAGCAGCAGACAGCAGAACCAGCTGTTATTTTAGGGGACAGGGACAGCGAAAGGACAGCGACAGACCGTACAAACCAACCCGGCAGCTATCGCACACCCGGCTAAAACTTAGGAGTGTCTTGTTCCTACTTATACTCACGTCACCGCCGCAGCAAGCCGGTTGGGCTCACATCCGTCATGCTCCCATTTCTTTCGGCATAATTGGCCTTTTGAGGAAGAGCGAAAATCCAGCATGTCTACTCCTGTGCTTGTGCTGCTGCGGCTGCTGCTGCGGAAGCCCGAGATATTTGGGTGTGATGTGTGTGGTTCGTTGGAGTATCGTGGATACCGCGCGGGGTGAGTTTGCTTGATGCAATAATGAGGTGAGTTCTTCACCGTGCACATGGGCGGAAACATCTACGTTGCTTCCGCTCTTCTATACTATTAACAGTAGCTGGTTACCTGACGTTTGTACCTTGTTGTTGTCATATCCGTTAGGACTACAGGGCATTGCAGTGACGAAGGTCTTTACTACCGCCATACGAAGTGCGTACAATGTATTATCTCTGATACACTGTGCGACCACAGAGCTTGTATCGCTCCTGGATGAGAAATCGACACGGACACAGCCGGTGCTGGATGTTGACGAGTACAAGAACGGCATATATTGTGACGAACAAGCATACACACCGTGCCCTCTACGACAGCTGTCTACTAAACACCGCACCAGGTACATCAATAGACGTATTATTAATAGTCTGCAGTACCTGGTGCCGCGTAATTTTCGCGCAGACGTGGTTCCAACTGCTGAGGGGACGATATTTCGATGTTTCTTAGGTGCGAGTACCAGAAGTACAGCAAACAAGCAAGGGGTGCGTATATACCACAAGACTCGTGACACGCGGCCATGAACAACCGAGTTCACGAAGTGTTCACTCTGGTTTCATCAAACGGATTATGTTGGCAACTAACAGGTACCGGTGCTCAAACTCATATGTCGTCTTTCTTGGTAGTCATGGATTGACCCGAAGATCAGAACAACGTGTCTTTCGTTACACGAATGCGTACGATCACGGGGAGAAGCATCGATGTGGATAATTTCGCTGGTCATAGTCAATGGGATATCAATTTCTTAATTGACATCCCATCGGTCATAGTGATTTAACTACCTGTACAATCTACACACGCGGTTCAGGGCTCTGTGTTTGGGACTTTCCTGTTGGTGGTAGACTTCGACACGCAAACAAGGTGCGCCTATGGTTGATGCCTGTTTGGCGTTTGTGATCCACCTTTTCCGGTTCAACCCTGTTTTGCTGTAATCATGAGAGTGCGGGCCAAACACAGCAGGTTGTCTTTTATAATTACCCTTTTTGCAGTTTTTCAGTTTGGAGGCTCGGGTGCAGCGTCAGCGCCCACGTAGTTCTGGCTAGGTTTTCTTATTTGAATGCACTGTTTCGATCAAAACTAACAGAGTAATAAATAATACACATAAGACGTGACCTCAGGGATCTAGAGTAATTTTACCGGTGTTAAACACACACTATAATAATAGGTGCGTCCGCTGCGGTGCCTGTATACGTACAACAAGCAACCCCTAACGTACGTACTATTAATACGAGTAAAAGACACAGGACAACGGAATCACCAAACCACCATCCAACCCATTGGCATACCCACTACTCCATGAACCCACCCAACATGTACGTCAGTATCAATAGAGCAGTACACCAGCACGTACGGCACCAGATGCGTACGGATTGCACCAATAAAAACACGTGTACCACCCACCCACCCACCTCCACACCCTCAACAACCCACCCAACCTACCCACCCACGAACGCACGCACTAAGAGATACACCTACCCATCAACGCTTGAAACCATGTATCGCCGTGTACTATTGCAGCACAGCAGTGCGTACAGCAGGAGTGGGCGCCTTACAGTTATAACGGAAATACGGAGCACAACTTAAAACAAAAAACAGTGTAATGTCGTGTTTGCGGTCCCACTACAGTAATTCGCAAAGTTGTGTTCTCTCGTAGGGTACGCACAGTACCCGGGGTATTTCCCGGGGATTACCCGTACCCGAGACTTCTGTGAGTTCTGTAAGACTGCCATATCCGTAGCCGGAACTTCTGAGCGATCTGTACAAATTTTGTCCGTTCCCGCCGTACGTGTACAACATGTTATGCCCGTACCAGAATTTTGTGAATTCTGTAAGAACCTCATACCCGCGCCCGAAACTTCTGTGAGTTATGTACGCTGGTGGGACAATACCCGGAGTACTCGTCGAAATACTCAGATTCAACTACAGCAGTACCGCAGTAGTAGTTGTACGGAGTTTCCATGGGAAATGTCTGGTATCTACACATTGTGAAGTCACGTCACGTCACGTCACACACACAAAATAATACACGAACACAGACAAGAACGCCAACACACACCGCTTCTGTTACACATACACACACATCGGTACCAACCGTGGAGAGGAAGCATGGGTGAGGCAGACCTTCATAATGGATCACCGCCAGGCCCGAGTGGCGGCAGTTCATCTGTGCCAGAAACACCTAGCGAGGTCAAGGTAGTCGAGCAGGTCATCCCCTGTGGTTCAGAAGTATCCTCGAACTCTCTGAGATAGGAAATTGACGGGTTCGAATCCCGGCGCAAGCACAGGCCCTTTTTCTCGAATAGCACGAAGTACTGCCGAGAGCGCTTAATGGTGAGGGTAAGCAGAATTCGACGCGAGTTGACGAGGGAAGAGAAGGCTGAACTCCTCTCGCGATATAAATTCAAGGGGCGTACCGTAGTGGGGAGGGGGCAGAAGAGCCTGCTTAGTGACGCCGTATCTGACTTACCAAGAATGGAGAAGGAGGATGACGAGTCACGATAAAAAAGGGGAAGATAAGAAGATAAACATAAATGCGAGCGTAAAAGCGTGCACGTAATGAAACTGGCGGTTGTCAACGACTCGAAAGGGGAGGTGGTTGACTTGCCGGCAGACACCATCAAAGCTGTCGATGACTTCGTCGTGCCGAACGGTTTTCGAATAGAAAGCGCCCGCAAACGGTCGTCCGTGTACTCGCTAAGAGTCTACACCGTCCCGATAGACACGAAGGACAAGCGACACATACCGGGTGCCCAGAACTTCCGCGCGCTCTGTACACCGATGTTTTTTTTTGCTCCCCATCGAGTCAGGTACTGTACGGGTATTCCCCGGGTAATACCCGTTCCCGACAATTCTGTGGGTTATGTACGGCATACATACCAGTACCCGGAACCCGTACCCGGAACTTCTGTGCGCTCTGTACACAGATGGGAAATTACCCGGAGCACGGCTGTATCCTTATAGAATACCCGCGTGCGGGTACGGGTACGGGTACGGGTACCACATGTTATACCCTACCCTAGATTTTTTGTGAGTTCTGTACGACTTCCACGTCATACCCGAAACTGTGAGATCTGCAAGCACCTCATGCTCGTACCCGAACATTCTGTGCGCTATGTAAAAAATCATACCCGTACCCGAAACTTCTGTGAGTTCTGTAAGAACCTCATACCCGTACCCGAAACTTCTGTGAGTTCTTTTTACACGACATACCCGTACCCGAAACTTCTGTGAAATCTGTAAGAACTTTATACGCTACCCGGAATACACAAACCCTAGAGAAAACTGTAGACCAGGGCAATCGTTGCCCTGCTGTTGCCTAGGTGTTACCATTTAGTAGTAGTTTCGTTGTTCTGCGGTGTTTTTTTTACACCTGGTGGTACATGATACCACAGCGCGGAGAGTAAACTCGTGGAACAAAGAAACGACGGTCGCGAGCGAACGATCGATAGTCGACACTACTTCCGTATGTTGGCGTACGCACTCTTCTTTTTGTTTTGTGTTGTTTTCTCCCTGGTACCCGGTACATTATTTTACAGCAGCACTGAAAGAAGAAGAATATTACAGCAGCATTGGCCCACCAAAAAGAAACTCCTTTTTGGAGAGAGCCTTCTAATCTTATTGTGACGCCAACCCTTGAACCACCTTGAGCATAGGCTATTATGGGGTTAGGATTAACTTGGATTTTGTGTGGGGGATCGAAATTGGCATGTTTTTACTGTGGGGATCG